>JAGDQP010001054.1:39755-133866 GCA_022664845.1 Lepisma saccharinum
AGATCTATACTCGTTAAGAAAAGGTTACCAGCCGGGGTTAGGAATGATTAGAAATGAACGTGGAGATCTTCAGGTGGATCCGACTTAAACTGTCGACGTGTGGAAAAGATATTTCGACAAACTTCTTAATGTACACAACGGGGAACAACCAGATGAATTTGAAATCCATACCGCAGAACCGTATATTCCCGCACCTCGCGAGATCGAGATCGAAATGTCGGTAAAGAAATTAAAAATTTCAAATTACCAGGAATAGACAATATTCCAGCCGAATAAATTAAAGCAGGAGGAAAGGCACTAATCAAGGAATACACAAATTGATAAGTGCTATATGGAGACAGGAGGAGCTCCCAAAGGAATGGAAAACCTCAATAATAGTTCCGATTTACAAAAAAGGTGATAAATCAGACTGTAATAATTACCGCGGAATCTCGTTACTTCCAACTTGTTGCAAGGTATTAAGTAATATTCTGTTAACACGCCTGAGTGTACATGTAGATGAAATAATTGGAGATCACTAATGTGGATTTAGAAGAAGTAGATCCACGTTGGACCTGATTTTCGCCTTGAGACAAATCTTGGAGAAGAAATGGGAATATAATGGGACGGTTCACCAGCTATTCATTGATTTTAAGAAAGCATATGATTCTATCAAAAGGGAAAAGTTATACAGTATCCTGAATCCTGATACGATTTAGAATTCCGAGAAATTGGTTCAACTAGTGAAGATGTCTCTCAGCGACCCCATAAGTATAGTACGGATAGGTAATAAATAATATGTCAGATAGTTTTAAGATTCGCAACGGATTGAAACAAAGCGATGCCTTGTCACCACTACTGTTAAACTTTGCGTTAGAATATGCGATTTTAAAAATTAAAGGGGACAAATAGTGACTATAATTGAATGGTTTGAATCAACTGTTCGTATACGGGGATGATGTAGATTTAATAGGGGATGATATAGATGAACTACAAAGCAACATCGATGTCTTAATATATAGGGATGGACAAGAGCGAGTTCGAGTCGAGTTTTCGTTAAACTCGACTCGACTCGTAAGAGAAATCTTTCAACTCGACTCGGCTAATATTGTCCAACTCGACTTGAAACTCGACTCGATATTTACTCGAGTTTCGAGTCAAGTCGAGCTAAAACGAGCCAAATCCTACAGTATGTCTCTATGCTGTCTTCTTGGGATGGCCAAAATTTCCGGATGACAAATTATCCGGTATCCATTTAACCATCCGGATTTTATCCGCCATCCGAATACTACCCGTTATCCGGATATTAGCCGACATCCGAAAATTATCCGCTATCTCTCCGGATATTACATGACATCTCCATATAGTGCAGTCATTGGGTACTTTTTGGGTGCGAAAGGATGAGGAGTTTTGAAATTTAGCACAATTGTACACTTAAGAGCCCTAAAATTTACATTGCAAATCCACTTCAATTTTCAATTTTTTGTTTTCTAAAACCTACAGGAACTATGCTAAAAACTGCCTTTTAGCCGCCATTTTTCAAACTGGCGGCGCGAGCGGCGGTCCCTCAGGGTAAAAAAATATAGCTTTATATTTAGAACCTCCAAGTGTACACTTCTGCCAAATTTCAGAATTCCTCAACCTTTTGCACCAAAACACCTTTTTTTAATGTCTCTAATGACTGCAGATGTCTCTAATATCCGTCATCCGATGAGTGGTTTCCGGCCGGGTGGCCGAGAGGTTTGCGGCGGTAGGCCATCGGCTCGAAGGTCCTGGGTTCGAGTCCCGGTAGGCGCATGGGTGAGAATTTTAACAGCTAAAAGCTAATCGTGACGGCCGAAGTCCAAAGTTGCTAGACTGACCCATATAAAAATAAAGTTTACCAAAGTTTACCGATGAGTAGTTATCCATCCTCCGAATAATCTTCTATCCAGATTTAGCCATCTCTTGTCTTCCCGTTTGGCCAATTCCGTTTCACCTAACGAAGAATTTTGACGTCATTAGTGCACAAAGTTATTATGATTTTCGAAAATAAAATCCTGTTGGTTAAACTTCACAGGGCCAATCCAGGAGGGTTGAATATTAGAAAAACCTAAGTTGTGATAAACAATAGTAGACCCTATTAATTGTGATTAAAAAAAAATCAACAACAACCTGTCCAGCATCTTCTCTCACTATCGCTACTCGGCAACTTACCATGGATTGGCGTTGTGATTAAGCCAATACGTCTTCTTCTATTTACTTTTGACTTCTAGAGTGGCCAGTTAAAAATTAATTTATGTTAATTATTATTATTATACCGCAGCACTATTTAAGGTTCTAGTAATTAATCATTTATGAATGTATATATCCATTTAACGAATTCCAAATTATTAAGATACAATTTAACGCTGAATACTTTACAATAACAATAAGGAGAGGAGGGATTTGAGAAGGCATCGGTTAAGGCCTGTATTGAAGATAGCATTCTGTCACATGCATGGTAGTACAGTAAAATCCTGGAAAACTCCATTCAGGATGTCCGACCACGGGAATCGAAGCAACGACCTTCTGAATGCGAAGCCAATGCTGTACCGACTGAGTTACGGCCGCTCGGTGAAAACATACACAACAACATAAACTATTAACACCGAGCAAGCTAGCTCAGTTGGTAAAGCGTTGACTTTGTATTCGGAAGGACGTGGATTTATTTTTATTTATTCCGTCTTAGTTTAGATGGCGGACTTAAAATCATGCGAACCTTTTCTTCCACTCAATCATCCTACATTTTTTATTCGCAAAAATGGAGGAGATAGAAGAGACGAAAGGAAATTGTCCCCTGAAAACAGTTATTTTCCCCCTCTAACTTTGACAAGTACAGATTTCCTTTTGGCCATCAACCACAGTTCTGCTTGTACTTTATCCGCTTTCTTTCCTTTCCACCGATAAAATAAAACATTATTATTTGCAATCCTTTTAAATGCTATTCGCAAACCACCCTTCCACATAATTTCTTTATAGTCACTAAAGAAACCGAACAGTAAGCGCAAAGGGAACAACACTGTTTTCTTTCCGTGGAAGCTTTTCATCACTTATTAATGCACCTGACTTATTCAAGTTCAGGCTTTGAGTATCGACATGTAGCGATAGCAGTTGATGTGATACTTGGATAATCGATTCTATCAATAACAGTGGCATGCTTTCTTATCTCTACCTGAGAAAATAAATATGGAACAAAATTATCTAATCAACTTAATATTTGATCCCGTTGTAAAGCTTCCTCCAGCATCCCTGCCAATAACTTCAAACTTGATATATAGATCAGAATAATGCGGGTGCACAAAGCCATCACCAACGTCTATATTGAATTCAATATCCTTATTTGGTTCATTTAAATTGTTGAATGTACGACGATTCAGTGGGAACGATTGATACTCATAGCTCTCAATAAACTCCATCATTAATCAAATTAGACTGTATTATATTCATTTTCAAGAATCATCTTTGATCATAAGAATCGCGCTTGTTATTGCACCACCAAAGCTAACTGCTTCATGCCATTCATTAGTAACATTTATCTCTATAGAGTGTATATGGCTGTTGAATAGGAAAGAATAATGGATATTGAGGTTCATAAGCAATTGGTTCTAAGAACTCTGTTAATGGTTTAAATGTAACTATAATGTTTGTTTCTTTATGTTTATATTCTCCATCTGCTATAATCATGCCTTTTGCTAGGTTACAGTGTATATTAAATGTTTCAATACTTAAGAACTTGGAAAGAAACTGTCCCACATGAGTTTCTTCTGATTTGAGATCGGTATTATTTTTGATACCTAACAACTTACCAATGGTTCCAACATTAAAGCTGTGTGCAAATGGTGTAATTTCCATGCGATGCGTCACATGATTTTCATTAAGAAACACTTCTTTTGGTAGTGTTGTTTCTAATGTTGATGCATTATACTGCCCTGGTGGTATATTATGTTTATCTCCTTTATAGAAGTAGGTATTGTTATTTTTAGTTACATTTGGTATTAAATACATGCTATAGAAACCAATCAGTGCTACCTTTAAATTATAGTTTTGATTAACAATCTCAGTATGAAGATTCAATCGAAGCTTTGGTGTAGTCCCTGATAGATGCAATACAATCATTTTAAATAATAGACTATTTGATACTCTCAAACATTATTCATTAAGTAATCAACTTTCAATAGCTTAGCGAAGATTATATCCATCAGATAAGAACTTTGATAGTTTAATACTTAAATGACCACAAATCACATTATTAAATGTTGTATTCGATCACTATTATATTCAATTATTGTATTACTAGGTCTCAAATAATCAATCAAAGACTTGGGAGGCACTCCACCAAATGAATCGAATACGTGTGCCTTATTATTATCATACCAATAACATATTCAATGCGTTCCAGTATTAATTGATTTATCTAAGTTAACAACAGCACATACTTGTCTAAAGGGTGGTGTAGATGAAAGACTGTCCGACATTATATACCTCTAAAGTGTTTTATATTTAATTCTTTAGCTATACGTTCGATATCATAATTGGTGAGCGCTTTTTTACTATTAGCTTCTTTTTTCTCTGTTTTCTTTTAAGACCTTTACCTCTAGCTAGAATTGATGATTCCATAACTTCTTCATTGTGTCGTCTTTGTTCTTCTAGCTCTTGTTTATTTTTCTTTGCATCTATTACTGCTGAACCACCTGCAAGACTACCAACAGCTCCCAATGCAGCAAGATTCGCAGGAATTGTAAATATAAACCCACCTGTTTTTGGTTGATTATGAAGTTTCTTTAATTGCGCTAGACTTAGACACATATTCTGATTCTTCTTCAAGTATCTTTGCTTATTTGCAAATTGTGTTTTATTCAAAATGTCATTAATGTTTAATGATTTCAATTCATGGGATGGATATGAAATGGCCTTCATTATAAACGAAACTATATTATATATGAAAAATGAATGATCACTAATCTGTTTCTGAATATCAGCAATGAGAGTGTTATGTGTTAGTGTGGTATCCTCTAAGCCTTTCAACATATTCTTTAACCCACTAACTATTTCATTAACACCATGAACAGAAATGAATTTTGAATGTTCTTGTGTCGATTCTTTAACTTCATTTTGAATGCTTGTCATCACTTCTTGTATACCGGAAAGATCTTCTAACGTTGGAAGGAATGATATACTGGTTTCAAGGATTTGTAATTGTATCTTAATATTTTCTATCACTTCAGGGAGGCTCTCTGTTGTTTCGATTACAGTTTGCATATTACTTATTGTCTTTTTATTGTTTCTACTTCTTGCGAAGTCGGAAGTGTGTTAATAGTTTCTTAAAAAGCACTTAGTTTTTATTTTATTTCATTTTGATTTGTAGCTAATTCTAAAGACTTACTCTCGATATCAGATTGCTTTGGTGTGTTTTTTTGTATTTCTACTAATTCACTTTGAACAGTGCTCAGAATATGCTGAAGATTAATAAAATCTGTAGGAAGATTAAAGCCCTCTAACTTCTTATTTAACTTTGCGAGTGCTTCCTGTAAACTAGTTAACTCGGTAGGAAAATTATTTACAATGCTCTGTAGGTTTTTTAGTTCAATTTGAATATTTCTGAGTTCTGATATATTATTAATTATTGTTTCAAACTCGCCAAGCTTTCTATTAATTTCCAATACATCACTATAAACGGGTTGGTTGGTTAGATCGTCACGGAGTTTATTTGATTCATCAGTAATGGTAATAAGTTCATTTTGTAGTTTCGATGTAACTTCTTGCATCCTTTGAAGATCTTGGGAAGGATTATTCTGAAGAACATTTTCTAATGTGTTCACAGCTGTTTGTAGATTTTTAAATGTGTTTTGTAGCTCCGTAAGCTTTGTTTTTAGATCATTAAATAAATCTGTATTCTTACTTATTTCTTAACACTAATAACTTGAATTTATATATGTCCTTTATCCATCCATAGCTAAGGCAGTGGAGAGGGTTAGTCGCAAATGTTACTAGCATGTTTAAGCATTATCTTCAAAATCTGTTAGAAACATAGGCACATTTTTTTTAGACACATATTACTACTTATGTTACCTCCGGTGAAAATTCACCTTTACTTTCACCGGTATTTTTGGAGTAAATGAAGAAAGACGAGGCGGGGCTTTAATGTCTAAACAAAAAATGCATTTTTTTCTTAATTATATGGCGGATCCAGGCTATCACAGAGGTATACCTAAAAAGTGTGGAGCACATCAGACCGCGATGAGTAAAATAGTAAAGCATGTTTCGGAGCAAATCAGTGGGTGAAATGTCCATAATCTACCCAAGAAATAGCACAAACAGAAGTTGAATGACGCATGTTGTATAGTCTTGCTTGCTGCATTGGTGTATGGATTACACACATGTAGAGACGCAGAAAGTTTTACTCCGCGATGACGAGTAGGGCCTATATAAATCAAAAGGATTTCCAAGCATAAATATACAAGCAGTATGTAACGCAAGCAAAATATTTTAAAGTGTTGACGCTAGCTGGCCTGTATCTGTCCAGGATAACTGAATATGGGAGAATATCACTATTCGGGAAAAGATACGTCATTTTCGTAATTGTGTAAGCCTATTTATAGGCGATGAAGGATATGGGATTGAGCTTTGACTCCTGGTCCTTGATGCAACAGAAAATAACCTCAGGATTTACAACTGAGTTCTGAAAAGGGAACGGCAACCAGAATTGAAATATTTGCTTCTGTTATTGGAAACAAAAGCATGAAGGAAAGGTTAATACCAATTGAAGCATATGCTTTCCCTTCGACCTTTTGCTTCTGAGAAAACTCTTTTCCTTCATGCTCATACTTCGAAACATTTACTTCTGTTTTGTTTACCCCACCCTTTGTGCTGTGGTACTTCTTGCAGTAACACTGTTGCTAATTTTCAAATAGGGACGAGAATTTGAAAAATGATCTTATATCCTTAAACTTGCTCATCCCGTCCCCTCACCGAAGAATAAACCGAAAGATTCAAAATATTGGTACTACTTGCTTATTTGCTGTGAAACTCATTCAGCTTTGTTTGACATAGAATTTCCTTCTAAAATGTTGTTCCCTCTTTCTTCGATTACACAGTTGCCAGAGGTGTACTTCAATTAGTCCTTCGCCAACTTTAGTTACAGTGCAAAATTGCATTTATAGGTAATACTTTTAAATGAATGAAAACATTAAAGGACGCCAGAACTGGGAACTGTATATTGTAATAATTTTCGTTTATATTATTTATAATTTAAAAAAATGTCTGTTGACTGCATTCAGCTTTCTAGGGGGGGGGGACAAGTCATCTGGAGGGGGTCTGGTCCCCCCTGCCCCCTAGTTACGCCAATGCTCTCTTGAATCTGGAGAACTTGTATTTGTCAGTTTTGAATCACAAAAAGGACGCCGCTTGCGATTAACATCGAGAGAAATATTATGACCGCGAGTTTTGTGAAAGAAAGTGCAAAGGAGGGGTTTACATATATATATAACAATAGAAGACGTATCTTCCTTCCGTGTGGAAAATATTGTTAGCACGTTTAAGCCACCTACAGTTTTAAGGCGCGCCGCTTTGTTTGATTTGTTCATGTTTACTTAAAATTATTTTTCTAGTGTGTAAGTTCAATAACTTTAATGTACCAAATGTCATACTGTGTGTTTACATTATTGAAGTTTTGTACTTCAAAACCATTTTTGTAATATTGGGAAAATATTTAAAAGGCCAATTTCTGTCTCAACGAATCGCAATAGCCACATCATTTGAGACTAACCAACTAATTATGTCTCAAGTCACCCCAGATAACAGGGTGACATGAGACAATGCGTTCCAATTTATAACAAATGTATTTCTGACGAATAAAAGTGGTTAATACCATATATCCAATCATAAATGAGTATTTGCACAAATCCATATCAAATACCCTTCGAAAACGAAATATAAAATGTCTAAACCTGAGCAAACATTCAAAATCTGTCTCAAGTCAGCCCGTTTGACGATAACAAATATTATGTGTAACGTTCTTGCTTCGAGTCTGAGTATCGAGAGTTACTCTTTGTAACGACTGCGATACTTAAGTGGAGAGAACTTTATCAACGACATTAGAATATATTTGGTTTTCGCAATTTTATGTGTTCTTCGATTAGCAATAGAACTTGCATCGATAGGTTCTTTTTTCTCTACGTTCTCTCGTATCTAATCACATTAATAATACTCATTATTATTTAGATATCGATCTGAGAACATTCAGAGTAGGATTCTTTCAACAGCCCGGCAGCGTGAAAGCAAAAGATGTGCAATCCCGTTACAGATCGGTCTGCTGGTAGCATACCTAGCAGAAACCAGTAAAGACAAAAAGAAAGAAAAATATATGGGACATAATCATGGTCTAATAGTTATTTCGGACAATCATGGTCAGATTAATTATTTATTATTAAATACACTTTCGGTCTGGGGAAATGAATTATCGCTTCTATCGACTTTTACTTATTTAGTTAATTGATAGATCTCAGGGAAAAAGGTATAGGAAGGGTTTGTAAAGTATGTTACAAGTCCTTTTGATTTCATTGCATACTAATAAATCAGTTCTTAAGCAATTTTCGGTCTGTATTTTATTTTCTCTGAAGTTCTAACAAGAAAGTCTTATCATAGGAGGTTGATATAAATAGTGTTTGCTTGATTCTGCCTTCATAGCACCTATCTTGGTCTCCAATGACCTGCTTCTTCGAGTAAAGCTCTAGCTATTCATTAGATTCTCCTTTGTACTAGTAATACAATATATACAAGGAGTTACTTACTATTCTTGTACAGCAAATCGGCCCTGGAGTGGGCACATTCATTACTTTTGTTCCTATCAGCGATAGATTTTATGGAAACATTCCGACCCTTCGCACCTAATGCACGATAGTAACTAATAATTAATTAAGACTTCAAATTGCCTTACCAAACGGGTACCACGGGAGCTAAGAACCAGCCTCAAAATCAGTTATGCTTATATCAGCAATTAATAAATACAAATACAACACACTCAAGTGACAGAACGGCAAATTATGCTAAAATTAAGATATATAATTCATTAGTCATCGCTTGGTGCAAGATTCTAGTCTACTGGCTCTATTTATCGTATCAACTCTTCCTTTATGAAAATTTGAGCTTTCGATTGCTCCTATGGCCCTGGTGGCCTTATATTTATTACTTTACAATATTTACTTAGCTAGAAACAGGATGTTGCAAAGAGACTGCGTGCCTTTGATAGAGAGAGAAGTTAAAGAAAACAAACACATAAATTAAATTTTTAATACACTTGTAGAATCAGCTCTGTCACTCCTTCACCTGTAAATAACATTCATTAGGTACGAGGTAATTATTTGAACTTCAAGATTTGGTTGAGAGATATATGTTACTTTGTAATTTAAAATACTATCCTTCCTTAAATGATTCTCTAGTTACAAAAATATTAACTGTCACAAATGCAATTTTATATATGTGCTCATTCTTTGGAATCAGAAATCTTACAGCCAAGGAGATAAAATATTGAACATTTAGCAATTCTTAAAAATCACGGCTTTTGAAATACTTTTAACGAGAAACGGGTAGTATTTACTTAATATTCGGCAAACTTCGACGACTGGCTTTACGAATGTGCCTTACTTGAAATTATTGCAGGTACGATGATGCTAATGGCCACGCCGCTCTTTCGGGATAGAATGCCGGTGACTTCCAAGACCCATATCTTGGAGCCAGTGAATATTGTCTCCTCGACGACTAAATAAACGAAGTTGATGTTAGACTGTTGACGACTTGACCAAGACTTATCAAAGACTGCCCACGCTTTTGTATATCCTACAGATCTTAAAGTCGAGTTCAAGACCATCCCTTCTTTGCCGTGTAACTCGCACGTTCAAGAGAGCCAATCAGGCTCAACCCTTCCATGGGTAGTCTACTCTCTTACTCAACTAGAACTTTCCAAAAATTAAAACAAGACCCTAACCTCTTTCTCTCAGGATTTTGTAGCCTCGCACGATAGAAGACACATACGAAAAATTTAACGTATACAGAATATTGCATTACATTTACCATTTCATCGTAGTTTATCCTAAAAGAAAGAAATTAGTACAAGGACATATACTGTATTTAAGTTCCATATCATTATTGATTAATTAAGGAACTTTCATTTCATCCAGTCCTTTTTTTGCTAAAAGAAAAATTAAAAATTAATATGATAATTCATTCCTAGCAGCACACAGGCTACTGGGTGTTACATATGTAAACCAATAATGTACGTTTTGTTGCTAAATCTGCAATATCAAACTTACAAAATGAGCAAACAATTTCGTTGAAGCATACTACAAAATATATACGCACTACCTTGATAAACTGTGATCATGCTTTATGCAAATATCCTTTATCGGTATTCAACTCAGGTTTTGTGGAAATTATCCAAATCTCTCGTAGATGATCTACTATTTTCGCCTTATGGAGAATGCATGCAGATTCTATCCTGTCTTTCATTGCACGTTTGGATAAGCCTGATTCTGGGTTATCAGAATTGATATCTCTCTCATGTTTCCCCAATCTGACGCTCAAATTAGGCTTGGTTCTCCCAGTATAGTTTTTCTTATAACTGCATGTAATTTCGTATATACCCGGTGATTTTAATTGTTCAGTGAAATAAGGTTTGTAGCCACTCAAGCATTTTCTAAATTAATATGGAGATACAACACTAGGGTGTTGTTAAATCTTTTTTTAACAAACAGGGAGTTGTTGTATTACCCAACCAGGTTAAAATACCAGGGAAAATAGGAAGACTGACAAATGTTGGTCTTGAATTACAAACTATATTTATCGGCGTGAGCCAAACATACTTGAAGCCCTCTCATTTCATGTTCAGTAAACAGTCGTGTTTGTTACATCGGGGGTGAGGGTGATTTTTACTATGTAATGTTATGGAAATTTGACATATTCATTGAATTTAAGTAAATATATCATTATAATGATGAAGTCCAGTCAGTGCCTCTGACAGATATATTAATTTGATGTGCTGTACTGTAACTTGGCACTTGCATTACGCTACCCAGATTATACTCACTGTAAATTAAACTATTACTGACAGTTACTAAGTACTAGACAGTTAGTAAGTACTAATACTAGACAGTTACTAACCCCTTTCCTTATTACTTAACTTCCCAGAAGTGGGGCAGAGCTTTTTTTAAATTTTACTTCGACCTATTTAAATACAAAAGTTATCTAAAACAAAGCACCCGGGCTCTAGTTGCTACGGTTGCGGACTACCGATCGGCACTGAGGAGACACGTAGGTTCAAGTTACTTTGATAGCTATCCTGATTCAAGTTTATCTGTTTCATCTGGCAAATGGTCGCACAGTACCTAGACTAAACATCTGACCTTACCCATTCCTGCCTTAAAAGGGTGTTCGTCGAGGGATGCTTCACACTTGTGGCGAGTTAGAGGGAGTCGCGAGCACACCTCTGGTACGAGGGGTCGTCGGTTCGATCCCTGGCCGGTCCATGTGAGCTCCTTTACACTGCCGGTCCTTACACCTTGGGACAGGTTAGGCCAAGCTCGCTTTTCTGCGCATAAATTGCAAATAAATAAATATCCATTATGGAAACACTGCGTATCGCCAACTAGAATTTTCCACGAAAAATAAAAAAATGTCTACTTGGAACATTAAAAGACCCCAAGATATTTCGCTTAATCTTATCGAGCTTCATCAGGTGCTAAAAGACAAAGTAAAATACAGCATAAAACTACCATCGGCAGATGTCACCGTAGAAGGAGAATTACACAAACTGAGGTTGAAGATTCGGTTTGGGGAAGAATCAGCACTGAACTTCTTCGTTGAAAGTACAGTTTTAAGATTACGCTTTTGGTACAATAGCTTCAATGATACTTTGATGTGTAACTGAATTCCTCATTGTGGGCACAACAGATTTCAACGCAAAAGTTTACAGAAATTTAAGTTATCTCGAAAATTTAGCAATTAGAGAAGTCATGTGTCGCTATAGAACCCACACCACGAAATTCTAACTCCGCTTTAGTTTTCAATATTGGTAATTCTAATATAGACGAAATTATTCTGGAGAAAATTAGCATAGAAGCTTCCTAATTTTCCTTCAATGTTACACTTTCTTAGTTTTTTTTTCAAAAAGTGCTCCAATAAACAGAAAAATTGATGCAGAGCTGAAGTGATAACTATTACAGTCGTGCGTAATAAAGGTTTCTATTATGGAAGAAATACACTATGAATATCTGTAAACATCTGCAGTACAATTGAATCGGCAATTGGAAGAGAAGAAGGCAATACGCCCAAAATTTGAAAATCTAGTTTATGCCAGATTTGATCTGGAAAGGAACGCGCATATATAAACTGCACAAAGAAAGCAAAAAGCATTAGAAAATCCTAGAAAAACTGGTGCGAAATAGAGATGGGCAAAAAAAAATAGCGTAGCAGATATTTTTTCACTGCTACTTCGGCTAATTCCACTGCTATATCAGATTAAAAATAGCAGCTAATGGCTTAACTGTTATTTTCTCCGAAGCTTGTTAAAGGTAAAACGCATTGCTTCTTTTTTCTGAACAAACAGAACTGCTGGCAAAACCCAACAAAAGGCCAGAGAATTGTCTGTGAAGAGGACAATCATGACGTGTGAACACTACGTAATTAGTGGCGTCTCGCAGTACGGCCGATTCCAAAAAAGCTGGCCTAAAGTCAAAAACTCAAATTATTGCAAAAACTGTACTCGTTTTTTTTTTTTTTTTTTTTAGTCGCTCATACGAAACCTGAAGTCATAATTCCAAAATTTAACCTTCTTAACAACACTTTAATATTTTAGCGTATAATTAAATTATATTTTTTAAATGAAATATTACGTTTTTTAAATGAATGATTCCTGACTCGAATTTAAAGTGTATGTAAAGTTAGTAATAATTAATTAATATATTTGCAAATGCTTTGTTATATAATAACAGAATTGTGATAAAATAAATTAATATCATTATTTCCGATTTTACAATGATATTAATAAAGCAAAATCAATTGTTATTAATTTATTCATTTGTTAATAATTTTCAACATAGAAATATTTTTCTTTTTGACGTTGAAAATAATCTGTTAAATCAGAGCTTCAATTGCCAGCCAAGTCTCTCTCTACTCTCTCTCTCTCTCATATATATATATATATATATGGCCGGGAAACCGGGACAGGACCGGCAAACCGGGACTGTCGCCCCCAAAAGGCTTTTGCCACCAACTGGGAGGAGACCACTAAATTCCTCTTGCTAAGGCTTAAGGGAACTGACCGGGGTAGACGCCTAATGTCCAATCCATACGTTCACGTCGTGGGTCATGTTAGTAACCAAGCAACTGCTTGGCGAACGAACATGGATGGGCTGCTCACCAACCCGTATTAGCAGACAGCGTGGTGAGTCAAATGTCTGCACCCCTCCTTTCTTTACCCATGATGGTACAGTCACGAACTAAAGTAAATGGAGGTTGGATTTATAAGAAATAGTAGCTTTTTACTCCAGAAGAATTGTTGCACTGTACGCCTAATAGTTAAGACAACCAACATGACAGTACAAATGTGCGCGAAAACATGGAATGCTAGGATATTCCTCCATTTGGAGGAAGAAACAATTTGAAGGTGAGCATCGATTAGAGAACTACGAAAGAGCGGACAGAAATCCCCTTCTTGTCTTGTTCAAACACACACACACACACACACAGAGAAAGTGAGAAAGCATGGAAGAAGATGAGGAAAGAGCGAAAGAACAGAGAAAACACGGGAAGAGGGAAAGAAAAATGTCGCAAGTCATTAAAATAAATGACATTTGAACGTTTATAAACACACACTCTGCGTCTCTCTCCCCCTGCCCCTCTCTAGCTCTGTCTTGTAGTTTCCTCCCTGTGCGGGATAAATCTATTTCAGTACCTATCACGAACAGAATTTACTGCGCTTAATTCCTAAAAGAAAATATTTGGAATATCGCTCGTGGAATCGACCCAGAGACCTTACGAATGAGAGTCTCACACGCTGATCATTTAGCTACACAGACCATAACAAATGTGTTGTTAAATCAGCCACTAAACTCGCTACCCTCAGCGGGTCATTTATATATATATATATATCTAAATTTCAGAACTATCTTTCAAGAAAGTAAATCCCACTTGCTGGCGGCGCGCTTATTCGCCAATCCTAACCTGTAAGAAATGTATTAGAAATTCTGCGTTCAAAGTGCTTTTGGCAGAAGTGGGTGATGTAAACAGTTGGGACTAAATACAGCGCCAACAGCAACAGTTGTATTGGTAGAACGCCGGCTCACGAAATAAGAAACCCGGGTTCGATCCCCGGCGAGCGGGCCAGATTTTTTCTTAAAAAATATATTTTGAAAAGTTTTAATTTATTATTAATAATTCCTTTCTTGCATTTTCAAGATTGTTTTGAAAAGTGCATTTTTTGTAAAAAGAAAAAAAAAGAAAGAAAGATTTTTTATCTTCTTCTTGTCTTAAAATATATTTTGCTAAGTTCATATTTATTATTAATAATTGCTTTTTTCCATTTGTCGTAGATTATATAAAATTAGTGACCATGGGTTAGGGTAAGTTAGGTAAGGTCAGGTTCGGTTATGTATCTTTACATTTTCGTTTCCTTCTTTCAAAATACATTTCTATCTGTTTGTGCGAACCTGACTTAACCAAACCTCCGCTAACCCATAGTAACTAAAATAAAACTCGGAGGCGGGGGCGCAGGCATCGGTGAGCAGTGGGCATACGCAAAAGTGCTACATTGTATGCCCAGCACTAACCGGGGGCTGCGTCCCTCTGAGGCTCGCGTCACCCAGCTCCCTTCGGACGTGTGCTTCCTTGAACACCACACGGGCCAGACCTGGTTTATGTATATATATCCTAGCTTTCAGTAGCCTTTATTTGTATGCCAAAGCAATTATGAATAATAAAGGTGAACATATAAAAATAAAGTTTGAAAGAAAAAGAAGAAAAATGTAGCCCCTGCCGGGATTCGAACTCGTGTTTGTTATGTGGTAAGCCAAAGTCTTACCGCTGCACCAAGTTAGTACGTCGCAAATACTGGTTTGGTCGTTGTATTTACAGTGGATTGGGTCGGATCCTGTTACTATAACGTCGCAGGCACGATGACTTCCAACCTTGTTACTATTTTCATCTTTTGAGTGCGGGGCGTAAACATCTGTATGATGTCTTGTTGGTTAGTGGGCCATCGAATATATAACGGGTGCTTCAAATATTCATTAAGTCACTTTCGAAATAAAGACCAAACTTGGTGGTCAGATTAAATACTCATGATTTCCAGTGACCCACATAGCAGAGTACGTCACTGGGACGTCCCATTTAGATCCCATTACCGTCATAATGGTCCTGCTCCCATAGCGATGTCCTAAGGACGTCCGTGGGATAACTCTGTGGGCAATACAAACAGTTCATCCCGTATGGATGTCCCCCGGAAAGCCGTGTGGGATTACCTACCTGGAATTTCTATAAATTAAATCGATCTTACTATTATTATTATTTAATTAATTATAACTATACGAAGGATATGCCTTCGTATAGTTATACGAAGGATTAATTATAACTATACGTCCCATGGATGTAAACGGGACTTAAACAGGACGTCCCGATATCCTGCCACGAGATCCGTCAGATATCCCTGGGACGTCATTTTGCTATGTGGGGAAACTCCAGAGTTTTGAGACACATCTAGGATAATGTCAAAACTGTAACACACATGCTTTGTTTGCAAATTCGATGGGGCTTATTAAACATACTGGTTCGGAATACTTTGTAATAAGGGATTCCGCCAGGATTTTCAGTTCGGGGGGGTGTAAAGTCAAAATTGGGAGGGTAGACGTAGAGTTTTGCACGGTTTATATCAACTTTTGTCCGCAAAAAAAAAGTTAAAGTTGGGAGTAGTCTCGAGGATTTGGGGCTGACACCCCACAGGGGCCGGGTGGAATCACTGATGGTAACAAACCCAGTAGATACCGTAGACCATACCTTCCATTCCAGACTACTAATGTAAATTAAGCATACAAAGAACATGAATGGATGATAATTTTTCTGCTTAATTTCTATGAGAAAGAGCAAAGATTATAATTCCAAACTGTATCAAAATGAAAAGTTACAAATGTTCAAAAGCAATATTCGCATGTTCCTATAGGCATAGCAGACATTAAATGCTGCATATTTCAAACGTGAAAAAAGGAACACATTGAATGGTATGTTCATAAATTAAATTATAGGATGGAAACGAATATTTGGCTTAATTAATATAAAAAGAATTCTTCTCTTGAAATAGCGAAAAAAGGAGGCTATTTTCTACTCATATCTTAAAATGTATTTGTTCCGAACATGCCACTCTAGATTTCACCTATTGTGAATATAATGTTTCAATAATTACAACAGTAATAAACTAATGTATATAACAATTCGCACAGATGGAATAAACACGGCAGAGCTGAAACGGGATCACCAGATGTAGGGAGATGCTGGTCAGGTTTTGGACTGGGTCACCAGGTTTAAGATTCGAACGCATTCTGACGCGGTGTTTCGATGTAGATCTGATAACCCGGAGGATGAAGGAGAGATTTTAATTATTTCATTGCGTTTGAACAGTGTTTCAGGGGTGACCAGGATCGGAGATGTTACCGAGAGAACACGAAAAATACGACGTCGAAATTCCCAGTTAAACAGATTACCCAGAACGAGTAAATCGGGTTACCGGGTCACTTATGTTTGGGTCATGCCCTATCACCGGGTCATCGAAAGTGGCCCGCATTTAGCTCTGGAACACGCACAGAAAGAGTGTGTGTAAAGAGAACAAATAAACATGAATAGAGAGAGGGAGAATAAGAAAAAGCGAAAGACGCAGCGAAGACACGATAACAATACATCAAGAAAGAGAGAAAGACCAATGAAAAACATGAAAAGTATATTATCATTATGCTAAACAACACACATACTGTTTACTCGAATTCTGACCAGTGATGCTTCGTAAGTCTCCACAACGGAGATGAATCTCTGTTTGAATATTTCAGTGTATACGAAAAAGAAACTGGCTGGTGGGGAATCGAACCCAGGTTTTCAAATTAGAAGACCCGCACGATAGCGATACTCCACACATGCCTCTATCCAAAACGTGCTTAACAAATGCTATAGTGTTTCTTTCTAAGAATAATAACATGAAAAGGGGATACTTCAGGTCAATGACGTGTTCTTAACTGTCCTTGTAACCCCTTGAGACTGGATTTGGACTTTTAGAACCAACGTTCGTAAATCGTCTTCCTCTCTATAGTGACTCAGGTATTTGATTCCACAGTCTGAAGGATTCTCCGTTTTGTATGAGAAGTTAGGATTAAATTCTTCACGACCGCTTTGTAAAAAACTTGGCTTAAACAGGGTTTGAACCTACGTTGGTCTGCTTCAGTATTTGAAATTCCAGCACTTTTCCTCTATTCCATCTGGCCAACAAAAGGCAGAAGCCATGAATTACTAAGTTCATCTTTGGAAATAGCCAACTTCGTCCTGTAACTTGTTTAAACCAAAGTGCACGCTAAAATTTCTTTATTCAATGACTTACACAATAGACAAATTAGTGACCACTAATATCCGAAATAACAAAAATCCAGGAAAAATGAAAGAAACAATAACAGCTTATGTAGTTTCTTTGCGCCGTGGAAATTCAAAGTCACTCTTATAGGAATACGTATTATTATTATTGTTGCAGTGAAACGTCCGATAACTGACAGTTTTATATTCCCTGTAGAACAGCATTGAATATTATGGAAGTAAACTCTGTTAATAGTGGATATATATGAAAAAGAACACTGACAGCTTGATAATGTTGTCTTTTAAATTAAAAACCTCTCTATAGCGGACGTCTGCAAAACTTTCTGCATAAAATAGTTTTTCAGATGTGAGTAATTTTCCTATCAGGAAGATAAATTATGACTTTACTTCCAATACCTCTCCAATACAATTATTGAACATCTTCAGTAATAATATTTTTACAAAGTACCTAAATGAACCCACGAGTCCCGAAGCATGTCACAAGTTCTGGCAAAGCGGACGTTGTTTTTTCCACGAATCATTTGACCTGGCTCCCATCTAAGAAGAGCCCACATAGAAACGATGTGGAATAAAAAGTTAACAGCACATTGGCGTATACACGCCGCTAAGGGTGGCCTGTGCCCCCCTCCCCGCGTCCCAGCTCAATTCGGACACGCCGTGCTCCCCCGGTGTGCATCCTGCCCTGGTGGATTGATATACATCGTAGCTTTTAGTAGCTAAACTCCACGTTACCTTGGTAACTTTTTTGTTCACTAATTTTACTGTATATAATCTACGAAAAATGCAAGAAAGCAATTAGAATAATAATAAACTTGAACCTAGAAAAATTAATTTTGAAAGAAAAAAGAAGAAAAAAATTGTTCTCCCACCGGGATTCGAACTCGGGACCTCTGAATTAGTGTCTCCATGCGTTAACCAAAAACCAAACTGCCGGTTGCCGAATAGACGATGTTACTTATAGTTCGAACTCTGTGCACATATATTTTACACAGCACCAATCTCGCGAATCATTGTTTGGAGATAAAGTTCGCGTCCCATTTTCTCTTCCGTTTCCAGAATAAAGGACAGTGCGTGCATACATAAAATTTTGAATTTAGTTTTAAGGCATTAATTGGTGGAATGAAGTGGGAGAAAACGGGAAAACGCCTAGAAAACGTACGTACATGCATGGGCATTGCCCCTCAATCATTTCTGATGTTTAATTCTAAACGATAGCTTTGCAATTTATTATCCATAAAAAAAATGTATTCCTCCCTCCCAGGGTATTTCTACTAAATCCGCCCATGTGCACACTGTGTTTTTCCACCATAAAGC
Source organism: Lepisma saccharinum (assembly GCA_022664845.1). NCBI lineage: Eukaryota > Metazoa > Arthropoda > Insecta > Zygentoma > Lepismatidae > Lepisma > Lepisma saccharinum. The sequence continues at coordinate 58,683 of JAGDQP010001054.1, forward strand.
GCACATGGCATGAGCAAGGATCGATCCAACGCAGCGTATCTCAACCTTTTTCATGCCGCTACCCCCTTGTAAGCTGCCTTCTGCCCAGCGACCCCCAGAAGTACTTTTCTTGTTTATAATAAGTGGATTTATTTAACGTTGTATTGAATAGCCTCCTGAAGGCTTCAACACACACACACACATATATATATATAATAAATCACAGCCATATTCAATCCACTAGTGGATGAGGCCTCTCCCCGAAGGGAGGAGTTGGTCTACTGCTCCCACGCTGACCAGACGGGTTGGGAGAGGAGAGCCGAAGCTCTCACTGTGATCGCCACTGTCTTGTATTCACAGCAGCTCCCCAATTGTCCTCACGATGCTGGGTCAACACCGAAATTTTTGAGCCCCCACCGGGTATTCAATTCAATATATATATGTGCTGTTTATCAATTCGTGTTACTGAGAAATAGGTCTGTAAAAACGAAAGTTCTCAAGTTATTTTCAAGACTTTTACTACAGTTGCTTAAAAAAAACTTAAGTTTTGATGCTGAGAATAATTTTCCTAAACTAAATTGTAATCCTCCTTTCTGGAATTCAAATTCAAAAGTGAATCTCGCTTATGGTGAAAGCAATGTTTATTCAGAAGACCAGTTTACCTTGTGTAAATTTATTAATTTAATACCAAGAACTTAAGTCACACACCGATTTCTGTTTATAAAATATTGTAGCATCTCTCGATCTCGATGTACTTCACTTTTTAATTTGGACCACCAAAAGGGGGTTAAAATTTTGTTTCGCAAAATAATTTTCAGTGTCGAAAGTGGGTTTTGTGAGCAATTGTAGCAAATTTACCACTTTTACCGGTCTATTTCTCAGTTACAGGAATTAACAAAAGTAAATGTAAAGCTATTCCCTGTGCGATATACACGGACCGTGAACGGCACATGGAGGATGTGGAGGTAGCGCTCCACATATTCTCGACCTACGGTACGAAGTCAGGTGGAGTGGTCAGTCCCAAGCTCGACCGCCTTTACCTTCCCAAGGACACTCTGGTACTAAGTTTGATAGGAGGCTGAGTGCACCGCAGAGTGCCAGGCATGGAAGGATGAGTACCTAACTTTTGACTGAAAATGTATCACAAAAATTGAACAGGATATTTTGAAACTTGTTAAATCAAAATACGCTCAGATTTTGCGCTAACCTAGTACACTTGTCCAATCTTTCGTCATGTTTTAAATATTTATGTCCTTTTTTATTTTCTGTAATATTTGCTTTCCATTTGATGACAGTTGATTTTCTGATTTGGTAATAAATATCCTAACTATATTAGAGAAAAACTATTCAACTAATTACATTACCTTTAGTAATTATGAAAACAAGTAAAATAAAATAAATTCTCTGAAATTTATTGGTTTTAGCTTACAAAAAGCTAATTAAATTTATTTTTTCAACTCGTCTCGCGATCCCTAGGTTGAGAAACCCTGATCCAACGTATACATAAAAGTCGGGAGCTATACTATACATGGTTTTGCCGAATAAGCTTGTGTATAGCGTTACACAAAATATTTACTTACTTCTTGGTGCGCGTGAACATGGGTTCAATCCGTGGGGGACTATTGAAGAGAGTGGTTCGGAACAGAGTTTATCCAAAAATATATGTCCCATCGTTAGCTAAGCTGTTTGTTTAGTCGTTCGTAGTAATTATTATTGATAATGTTTACAAATAGTTTTTGTCTTTCCGTACTGGCTTTATTCTCTTCATTAAATAAACATTTGCAAATAAATTCAACCACAATTTGTCTTATTTTGAATGTTAACGCCATTTACAATTAGTAGAGAACGAAAATTTAACGTTCCGACTTAGCTGGAAAAGTAAAAAAAAAAAAAAAAAAATGTTGGAAAATAGAGGGTTCCATCCCATAATCATCAGCATCAGAAATACAATAACCAAGAGCCTGAAAGACTTCGGCCATAAGGAATGCGCTGGACAGTGTTCAATGTAGGCAAGTTCTATACCGCTAACATTATTGCAAGTTCACGTAGTTTTTTTTTTTTTTTTCATTTTCTTATTCAACGGAAGTTGAAAATGTGAAGATAATTTTGATGCTAGGCAACTTCAGTCACTAAGTCCGATCCGAAAATTTACAAACAGCTACACTTTAGCGTAATATAGACATATGATGATGAATCAAATTCAGCAAGTGATTCGATTCGCCTGCAAGTGACGACTTTTTATACTTACAATAAAAAGTGTCAAAAGTTAAAATCTGTGTTACGTTCAACTTGCCATATTGCACGAAGTGTATTAGAACTTTTAATTGAATTTTAACTTCTCCATTTGCTAATGATTTTTTTTTTTTTTTGTGATGTTAGCTTCGTCCAAGCCGGTTTACGTTAAAATAAAAGACAATAAATGATCGTATCTTAATGTGGAAATACTTACCCTAAAATGGATTTGTTCCTAAAACTGCCATAAGATATTCATTTCATAATTCGACATGACAAAAAGGACATACATACAGTGTGTTTACTTACCACACAATATATACAGACAAAATGTAACACATATACTCAATGTTACATTTTCCTCGCATTGAACTTCGTAATTCATGGCTGCTCTCTTTCGTTGGGAAGATGGAATAGGGGAATTGCGTTGGACATTTGAGTACGATAGCAAGCCAACATAGGTTCAAATCCTTTTCAAGCTAAAGATTTTTTTTACAAAGCGATCGTGAATAATCTAATCATCACTTCTCATACACAACGGAGAATATTTATGACTGGAATAAAGCACCTGAGTCGCTATAGAGAGGAAGACGATTTACGAATGTTGGTTGGAAAAGTCCAAATCAAGACTCAAGGGGTTACCAGGACAGTTAACACGTCATTGATCAGAAGTATCCTCTTTTCATGTCATTATTCTTACAAGGAACACTACCCAAGCGTAAATCTCAGATTTTGATAAAATTTGGAAGGTAGATACTACACATGAAATAAACGAATACGTGTTTTTTTGTTTCTGCGGAAAAACGGTTTTAGGGGGTAAAAGCTCCCACCCAAAATTGTGAAAGTGGCCGCCCGAAAGGCGAGAAGAAGTGGACCGAAGTGAATGAAATTGTGCACAGGTATACTTGACATAAAATAAGCGAACACGTGTTGTTTAGTTTGTGCAGAAAAACAGTTTGGGGGACAAGGCCCCCTCTGAAAAAAGGTAAATATTACCGCAGGAAGGAGTGGACCGAAGCGAATGAAATTGTGCATAGATATTGTAGATGTAAAAAAAGAAGGTAATACGTGTTTTCCAAGTGTCCCCTCCGATTTGCTTCAAATTTGGCACAGCAACAGTAGACAGAAAATAAATCGACACGTGGTTAGTTTGTTTATGCGGAAAAACATTGTAAGGGAGTAAAAGCCCCCTCCCGAAATAATACTATCAAATACGCTATAGGTAGGAAACGGCTAGTGTGAAAATAGTGAAAGTCTGTCAATGCATAGATGGCTCTAACGCGTTGCGCGTGGTGCAAAATCTCATTGTGTTTCGACTATTATTCCACAGACGTCCTTTTCTGTGAGACATTCGAACCATAATCAGCTAGCGACTTGTACAATATTTTTATATGTCTATATCTGTGTACATACACATAAATGTGTCGGAGCGGAGATATGTTGCAATCTATGTATCTCTTTCTGTGAATACAATCTCTATCACGACTTTTTCTTTACTTTCTCCTCCCAGTCTTTACTTCGAGTGTCCAACATGTTTGATGTTTGAAGAGTTATTTCACTCTCCAAAACAGCCGAGGACACAAAGTAACATGTATTTCCTACTTTCAAGCGATCTACGCATTGGCAGACTTTCACTATTTTCACACTAGCCGTTTCCTACCTATTGCGTATTTGATAGTAATATTTCGGGAGGGGGCTTTTACTCCCTTACAATGTTCTTCGGCATAAACAAACCAAACACGTGTCGATTTATTTTCTGCCTTCTGTTACTGTGCCAAATTAGAAGCAAATCGGAGGGGGCACTTGGGAAATACGTACTGCCTTCTTTTACATCTACAATAACTATGTAACAATTTCATTCGCTTGGGTCCACTCCTTCCTGCGCTCCTGCGGTAATATTTACCTTTTTTTTCGAAGGGGGGCCTTGTCTCCCACACTGTTTTTCAGCACAAACTAAACAATACGTGTTCGCTTATTTTATGTCTAGTACATCTTTCATTACTTTCGGTACCTCCTTCTGCTCTCGTGGCGTTGCATTTCACATTTTTGGGAGGGGGCCCTTTGCCACCACTTAGCTTTTCCGCACAAGATCAAAAACACGTATTCGCTTATCTTTTGCGTATTGTCCCTACACACAGTTTCATTGCAATTCTCCATGTCCTTTCGGCACTTTTGACGTACACTTATTAGCACTTTTGATATTTCGTGATCAAATGTTTGGAGGGGTCTGTTGTTTCCAGGAAAATACGAAACACGTATTCCCTTATTTTATGTCTCGTATATCTGTGTTAAGAGCACAGATATGTAGATCTGTGTTAAGAGCACAAAGAATTAATAACCATCGTCACTTATGTACTATCAACAAACTGGATGCTCCAGTTTCCTTGCACACCGAGTCCCACAATACCAATTTTGATCTATCTTTCCTAGTTGCCATAATCCACATTTTACCCCCTACGACCAGCACCTAAACACGCCGTCTGTGGGAGAATGCCTTTATTCACGGTTTGAGCGCGAAAATAAAACCTGGCCTTAACCTTCAATAATTCTAAGATCCCCTTTTCCTCTGCATTTTCAACACATTTCCATCCACGATCCCACCTTGTACTTACACGCTATACAGTTATAATTATTTCAAGTTCCGGATATCTACGTGCTACAGCAGTCAGTTGTTCTCCAGTTTTGATGCTTTGTCCGCTACGTGTCGCCACTGTCTCTTCAAACTTGTACTTTGTGAACACGTGAACTTCGCTCTCTTCCTCTCTACTTAAAAAAGTGTGAATACACGAAATATAGTGACTTTTTTTATGTGTACATGTGAATATGTGTGATCTAATGCGAAAGTAAGCTGTAAGTATTATCCTTTTTTCTCCTTCATTTGTCTTAAATAGCCGGGAAGGCCGCCCTGCTGGTATATATATGACCGCCCTACTGGTATAGTGGTTACCTACCGTCCCTGACTTGATCGTGGGTCCCGGCTCTGTTAAGTTTTTTTTTTTAATCGAGAGGGTCTGGAACGGTGCCCAGCCAGCATCGTGATGCAATTGGGGAGCTGCTGTGAATAAAAGACAGTGGCGATCACAGTTGAGAGCTTCGGCTCTCCTCTCTCAGCACATCTGGTTAGCGTGGGAGCAGTAGACCAACTCCTTCCTTCAGAAGAGGCCTCACCCAGTAGTGGATTGAACATGACTGAATTATATATACTGGCACTATAATACGTTCAATATTAAATTAATATTAATTTATTAGACAGGAAAGGAACTGTACTTACGTAATGTCCTAAGGGAATTTACGGGCCCAAATTAACATTTAACTCTCATATTTAACTTATTATGTAATTATATATATGCAGTATAAGTTAAAATTAAAATATAAGAAAAGTATACGTACATCATTTTTGATGCAGTTGAACACGAAAACACACAAATAACAAAAACATATATTTATCTATTTCAGTTCACCGCCCATACAATTCATTTTATCTATTTCAGTGGCTTCTTCCACTTCCCCTCACAGCAACCCATCCTCACTTTTTTTTTTTTTTTGTGGTTACTATTTTTCTTTCCGAAACTAGAACACTTTTCTATTAAAGACAAATATACTGTTTCAACTGTTTGCATACTTTGTAACACTTTAATCTATATAATTTGATCCACACAGGCTGACACACTATGGCTTTACAATAAAGAACACTGTCAAATGCTAACACTTTTCAGGTTAACTTTCTTCTGTTACTTTTGCACAAAATGTACTAATCTACATATACAGTTTAATAAAGCTCTCATCTACACTGTAATTACACACTTTAGTTGTTTCCTCTAATATGTAAAAAGATGTGCGTTTATCAATTATACGTTTTCCCTGTGTTTTTTTCGCAATTCCCTAAAATTTCCAGGTTTTCCAGGTATGTGGGAACCCTGTATCTAATTCAGATTTAATACACAAATAGTAAAAATATGGGTAAGACATTTGACTTGAGATTCAGTGGTCCCGGGTTCAGTACTCGTTCCTCTAAAGTTTTTTTTTAAAAGAGCAATACCTTTTTCCTTTCTGCTTTCGAAAAAACTCTGGTTTCGCGATTAGACTTTTTTCTTCCTTTTAGGGGAATAAAACAATACACACTTTACACTTTTCATTAATTTCACAGAAATAGGTTGGAAAAAGTATATTTTTTTTCTTAATACGCAATCAGAACATTTATTGTGTCAAACTGTCGCAACATTAAACTATCAAGACATTATTATTGTTACAGAATTATTCACTCCGGACTCTTTACGCTAGCTGTGACGCTATGATTGTCTTTCTCCGCAGACATTCGTAAAAGCAAAGAAACAAGTGCCCCGAGGTCAGAGTTCAGGGATTCTGCAAGAATCCACCAAATGGGGAGTTCTCAAGCATTATTTTTTACGATAAAAATTAATAGAAACCCAAAATTCTGCTTACAGCTTCTCAATTTTGGGTTTATACTATCCAAACTGAAAATCCTGGCAGAATCACTGTACAGGATCAGATATATTTATTTTGCATGGTTAAAAACATCCAAGAACAAAATTCTGGCAAACTGATAAGAGATGATTGCTTACTGCATCTACGAAATACTGCGCATTTGTCATACCTTTGCGGCCCGCCAAATTTAACATATTTATATCGAAAAGGATCACCCCAAATGCTCCCAACCGGTTGTGCATATACCCTTTTGCATTCCCTAGATCCGGGCTCCGTTACCCACTCCCTTCTTACATTTAGGGTCAGTTCTACAATCGACTGCTAAACTTCTACTCAACGCTAAGTTGAGGCCAAATCTGATTTTGGCCAATGAGAGTACGCAAAATGAGAGTTGGCCTCAACTTAGCACTGACTAGAAGTTTAGCGGTCGATTGTACAACTGACCCTTAATCAGGCACGTATCTATAAGTTTGTTTTGGAAGGGGACCACGGACTTTCGATGGGGTCCTCACAACAAAACAAGACGAAAGTTCCCGTGACAAATTTTCGAAATGTGCATAGTTTCGGAGCTACAGGTTACCGAAAGCGTGGGGAAATGTACTTTAGAGTTTTATATTTTTATCATCACGAACAGTAAGATGATGCGGCATAGTACTGTCAAAAACTTTAAACCTGCTTGATTTGAAAATGCAATTTCAAAATTCCACAATGGGCACCCAAGGAATTCCCCAAAGGAAGTAAGGGATTTCGGAATATTTTTGAAGATGAGATAGGTCGAAATGAGCATGAATTAAATGACTTCCCGTGTAAGTAAAGATGACATACGTCATTCATAGCACCCAATTGGGCAATGATATTCAATCTCTTTGATAACAAATAAATAAAACGTTCTGTGAAATTATGCAATTCTTACTCGTTATGCAACCATATCTTAAAAAAAAAAAAATCTTCGGTAATCGACTTGACGCACACGAACTACTGTTTCCTGGGGGAAAACCGTCCCATTCATGCTCATTTTTTTACCAGTCTTTACTTCAGAGAATTTCTGGAAATCTCTTAATTCCTTTGGGGAATCCCTCACGCGTCCATTGCGAAATTTTGAAATATGCGTTTTTGGATAGCGTCTTTAGTCTTTGACAATACAATGCAGCATCAGCTCTATTGTTCATGGTGATAGAAATAAGAAGCTGTAAAGTTCATTTTTTCCACGCTTTCTGCAGCCTGTAGCTCCGAAACTATTCACATTTCGAAAACTTGTCACAGGAATTTCTTCTTGTTTTGATGTGAGGAACCACCTCCAGAAGTTTGTCGATGTAGTTCATAAACACCCTGTATATAGTCACGCGTTCCCCGCCGTTACCCACCGCTTTATACTTGCCTGATTTAATTGCGTTTTGATGTACTGTTCCCTCTCCGCCGTTGGTTCAAGCTCCGATAATTACATATGATCGTTATCTAACAGTTATAGTATGAACTAAACTATCTTAATCCATCACTCTAAAATGGTGTTTTACACTGCTTTTTCACAGTCGGGAATAAATAACTCGCATTTAGATACGTTTTCTTCTAAACTGCTATTTTTAACAGATGTTTGCATATAGCAACTAATGCTATCACTGTTACGGAATAACAGCAGGTTTGCCCATTCCTAGCGCGAAATTTCTGTCGGTTTGGAGCAGACAAAAAAATCTGAAATTATTACTTACTTGTAAGTTTAGAGTTCCTTGTGCATAAATTTCTTGAAAATAACATACACTTGTAGGTTTATATTTCGTTTTTCTTCATTTCCCTGGTCGATTTTACCATACTTACATCTCACCACTACAACTGCGTAGACGTTTTTTTCATCAGTTGGAACTTGGAAGAAGGAAATAAATCCACCAACTTTTTCTGAGTTCTACAAGAAAAGATACAATACGTGGAAACTGTCTGAGCAGTACACAAGGATTAGAAAACAGTCCTGAATATTCAGTAAAACTATAGTTTCCTTTCAATAATGTTATACAGTTTTTGTTAATGTCCCACAAAACAGATTTTTGGATTTATTTCCTTCTCCCAACTACGATTCAATTTCAGTCTCCTTCCTTGATTTTTCTTTCCATAATAGCGAAGATTAAACAATAATGGATGATAAAGATGATATCCATCAGTGAAACACACGCTTCCGTAACTCATCCAAAAACTACTTTTAGTTTATTCTCTAAATGCCGAGAAAATCCACCTGTACGCGTGAAATACTTGAACAACATTGACTGGTAACTACCCTATCTGAATATCCTACAAAGGAATTCCACGTTCATATTATTGAGATTTTCTCTAATCTTTACTTAGGGCATACAAACACAAAATGAAACAAAAAGTAATTAAAGACACAATCTTTGTACAAATAATTTTACTTCATGCTTATGAACACGGTGTTTTTTGTTCTTTCTTTTCGGAATGTTTCTTTCAATCTCTACAGATACAAGCAAACTCTTTATGGGGATACAACACAACAAAACAAAACAAATTAATTAAACAAAAATCATAATTGAAGTACTACATATTCTCCTCCTCCATGAATAATAACTGTGTTAAGATTCTCGTACTTCACGAATAGCAAAATTCAAGATGATGCCAATGAAATTAGTTTCCAATTATAGGAACGTATATGCTCTAAATATCTGTGTATAAACTTGCTTGCTAGTTGCTTCCATAAATTTTGTCCATAGGAGTTGTATTCCCTTTCAGTCCTCTGTTCTCTCGGTGCATGATGTGTTATAATTTTCCTGTGTATTCTGACAGGTATAACAACTTCCTACCGGTTTATTCTGACAGGTAACGTAGGTCTCTCGTCATTTCACCTTATCATTTCCTTTTCAGAGAGAGAGAGACGGACATGTGAATTGAACTGAATTTATTTATAGCCTTTAGTCATATCAGGTCGGGATAGGGCGGAGAGAGAATGTTGGGAGGTAGTCAACCAGAGCCTAGTTAGTAGGTACCATCTCGGCATTTGCCTGGCATGACTGAGGAAAACTCTGGACAAATCTCAGTCAGGATGGGCGGATGCTGGGATCATTCTCAGGACTTTCCGATTGCTAATACCAACTGAGCTAGGGCCTCTCCGTGCACTGCGACACATTGTCTATTCATCGAGAACCATCACAAAAAAAAAAAAAAAAAAATCATTCAGATCTCTCCCTAATATCTCTTCACAGTATTTCATATCTGGCTCACCTTTCGAACGCATTTTATGTACATCAATGAAATTCGCATTCTAACATGTGAGAGTTAAAATTATAGAATAGAGACAATTTGCTGAAATCCGTCAAATTAAGCCTACATGTCATATAATTCACTGGTAAGTAATGAAAGGTAACTTATGATTATATATATGAAATATTTACTCTTTATACAATTATTTAAATGTCATTATTTTTAGCATCAAGATAGCTTCAACATTTTGATTTCATTTTGAAAAAGTCATACTTAAGCAGTTATTATACACTCTAACAATATTCTGGAATCGATTTATCCATACTCATATATTACGAAACTTGCTTACAACAAAATATACAATTTTTACATGAAAGAAATACAATAATATTCTCGTCAATGAATTACAACTTCGGTTTTTCACTTCAACAGTACGAAGTTTTTCTTCCATTTAACCTATGAAATTATTACGGATAAATGCATTTGATGTTCTGTATTTATTATAAACTAAACAATATAATTGCAAAAGTGATTAGACAGCTATTTAAGTGATTAACAAAAATACCATATTAACCTCACTTACGCTTCGTCAAAAGCTGCATGCTGTAACTTTTGCAAACAAATTATAAATATGTCTTGTTGCCACAAATCGATATAGAAAACTAAATGCATATCATCATACATTGACATGTTGATATGCATATCATCATCAATATTTTACACTGACAAGAACGGATACACAGCAGTGTATATCAACCCATTTCAACTTCTTACATAAATACAATCACTTGACAGTTTCTCAAACATGTTTTCCACATGATAAAACATCACATTCGCACAATTACTCATTACTTAGTTCTTCTTGTATTCTATTCTTTCTACTTTGACTTCATCTCCAACCAGCTGATACACATACGTCACAACTGTTGAGCTCTGAATGTCCATCAGCACAAATGACGGTATTATGGACCTTGAAAAATTAAAACATAATTAATGCTCTTCAATATTGTATATTAAACGCAATTTTTTAATGAATAGACAGAACTGATGGGATGGATGTTGGCACTGGGCAAATCCACCATACGACATCGCTGGGGGTAGGCCAGCTGTCATACTACATATAAGTGGTGATTGAAAATCAACATCATAAGGCGGCAGAAGTTTACTGACTTGAAAACTGGGATCATGGTGATGGGCCGACGCATTAGTAAGTTAATCTCAGAACTGGTGATGACATTGCACTTTCTTTCTTGGCACCTTACTACGTAAAATCACAGGGCAAAGCAAAGTGAGTGGTGAACTGTCCGTCGACGTCCCCCCGCGCATCGTTGCACCTAACGGCTGGCTGACAGTGGTGCAATTCATACAGAACTCAACCAAGGACGTTTCACTTAATATCAACCATACATTATTGGAGCAAGCGAGCAACAAATTCTCATTTCAAACACGCCGTCACTGGGAGCAAGAACATCGGCACGGACCTCGGAGGACTGATAACGGATCATCTGGACTGATGAGTACCGTTGCTACTTATTTTGAACATTGTGGGGGAAAGGGATGAGGGCTGTGTCTGCTGCGGAACCATGGTGTCAATAAAGGATTGTTCAAAGCCACTGACGTCACCACAATCGTAAGGGTTGCGTTAAAAATTGACATTAGAATTTCTAGTACATGTGAAACGATATTGATGGGTGGGTCTTGCTTATTCACTGTTACAGAAAAAAAATGCACCGTACAAGTCTACGATACTAAGTCATGGTTGAGGAGCATTTCATTTCATTTCTTCACTTGCATGCATTATTACCCTGCTGCCGAACATCAACCCTGCAAAGCACGGTGGGAAGCCGTGGAAAGTCCCCTTCGGGTTTTGAATGCTCCACTTACAAATGGAGACCACTTAAATAGTGGGTCGCCCTAACTCGGCTTTGAGGTATTTCCATCTAATCAGATGGGTATCCCACCAATTCTGTCCATTAAATGCATAAAATAGTTCCAGATCAATATGCAAATCGTTAAACCGTAGATTTTGAAATATCACGAAGTATCTGATTCTTTACTATCTGTTACGGAAAACACCAGTACGAAAGGAAGTTCTATAAAGTCAATATATCACTGCAATGAATAATGCGCAAGAGGTGAGAAATACACACAAAGGATATGCAACAACATATAAGACAAAACGGTAAGTGGACACTTGAGGCAAAAATACGGAATGTCCAAATGATCTTGTATGTTTGTGACCTACCAACATTTCACTGCCAGTATTAACGTACCTAATTTCCCCCATTTACACAGTAGTGATTTCTTTTCAAGTTCGCAAAACTATACTGTACCATACGAAAAAAAGGAAATCAATTTTAACATTTTAAAATCCATATTTAAATGCGAAGAAAGCTAAAATTACCCCGTCTTAAACATAAACTAAAAAATTTTGCCCACGAAACCTGGGTAGGGATTCACAAAATCAACAGTAAGTTCAAAATTTACGACGAATCCCAAAATCTTCGTAAGATCGAATCCCAATCCAGGAAAATATCGAAAATGAAACTTACGACAATAGTAGTGGAACAATCTCAAGTCCGTCGTACGATCAACACACACGAGGAAATTTCGTCATTTACTACAGGAACCAATGAGACAACTCGATCGCCATTTGCTTTTGGCAGTGTGTTTACACAGAAGCGTCTCCAGTGAGGAATAGCTCTTTTAAAGCGATACGCAGAACTGTAATTTCTGGATTACTCTCGCGAGAGTAATAGTGGAGCGGCATAACCAAAAAATCGTGCATATTTGATACACGCATGGAACTTGGCATAATGAAAGATTAACATATTCTAAACAAATCTGGATATAGGGCCATTCCAGATTTTACTTTATACACGTATAGCGGCCATCTTTCAACATGGCCGCCACAAATAGAGCTCTGTCATTCTGTGGCAGTGTCTTGGAACTGCTATTCTGTGTCTTTGTAGGGACTAGTTCTATTAATTAGTGATCATTACATCACTTGCACATGATGACTGTGTTGGGCGAGGCTTGGAGGCTTGGATTCACACCATCTAACAGATTCTCCACTTTTAGAATATCTCCGCTTACATTTGTTATCTCATTGACGGCTGTAGTGGATCAACCTCTACTGTAAGTATCCTGTACGTATATACAGATTTTCTGTGTGCCTATCAGTTTACCGTGCTTGCTCACTATCTAGGCTCCCCCCCCCCTCTCTCTCTCTCTTCGTATTTGTCGGAGGTGTATACACTCTGCGTACACCTCCCGTTAAGTGTCGGTTTACTATATAGAGAAACTCGCCTTAATTTGTTTATGCGTGGACGTGAAAATTATGTTTATCTTCCGCCAAACAAATTCGAAATGACTATTTGGTGGATGTCTGTACGTGTTTATCAGGTTCCTGGTTTTTCGCTTTAAACTCTAGTTTCATATATATTTGTTTCACTGATTGGTTTTAGAATGTATTTTCTTTAATATATTTCGGTTTGGAACATTTTAACTTTGCGATCATCCTCCAGCTTTTGCCCCAGCTCTCTGTTGCTTGACCATTGCTACACTAATTATGGCTTCGTCATTTTCCATTTTGCGATTGAGGTTCCCTATTACGCTCTTGGTTTCTTCGATAGTGTCTACTATCTCCGAATTCTGTAATACCATCCTTCAATTGTTAAACTTAGTGGTTTACATTTCCTGTTTTCTCCCTTGTAATTTATCTTGAAGCTCATAGGTTTAGGTCCTTAACCATAGGTTTAGGTCCAGTGCCAGTTTTCTCTCTCTCTCTCTCTTATATATATATTGGTATACTGTTAATTATGTTGAGTTCTTTTTTAGTTAAATGCTGTATATCGACAATTGTGAAAGCAGTTTGTGCTAGTTACTGTTTCAAGTTCTTCGGTCTTTTATTTGCGATTAACGGTGTGCCCAGTGGCAGTCCCACTCACCAATTCTGTCATATTTTCCGAAATACATCTGTGACAGACGATGCTTATAATAATTAGAACTTTAAGGACAACACTAGAACAACAAAATATCCACGTATCCATATTTCAGAGGGGGAAATGAGTTGTAGGTTGTAGTTATACTAAAACTAATAAAAAAAAGGGAAAATCTCAATACTATTGGAATTATTGCATACGTGTTTTATATAGTTGTACTACTAAGTGCATTGAATAGGAAACCTTACTTATAAAGCGATCTTGTAAAGTCAGAATTTGTTTTGCACAACATGAACACACTTGAACCAGAAATTTCCTTTGACCTGCCGGAGTTTAACAACACTTTGGACGACGTACAGGACCAGGATGTTGGACAACAAGGAAAAAGTGAAGAGAGAATCGAGATCGATCCCATCTTAGAAGTCCACAGGAAGCCAGCAAGGGTGAAGCTGGTCCCCTTAGGCCAAACTATATGTTGAGAGGTGAAAGGAAAAATGCTTCAGAACACTACGCAAGCTGCTATACAAACGGCATCTTCCATAACGCGTCAGAGATCAGGAAAGAGATACGAGATAGCAAGACTCTTAATAAGACTCCAGAAAACAGACTTTAATTTGGTTATTAAGGTCACCAAAGCACCATCCAATTTCGAAGAGTTATCACAGCTGATCTACGAAGGCGGAATTAGGTATCAACGAAGAGGTCAGCAACCACTACAAACAATTAGTACCAAAGTTGGAAGAAGAGTGCGAATTCACTTTGAAATAACGTAAAGTCCGCTTTGGTTCCGATGCCACGAAAGAACTACAACCGACCAACAAGAAAAAAAAGAAAAAGAAAAAAAAACTGAAACGCATATTCCCAAAAGGAAAGTAACACTTTAGATAGACAAATAGTTACCGAAACCCAGACATTCCAGGAGGGATACCATAGAAGACCTACTGGAAGTTTTTAAAAACCAGAGAAAATAAATCTCCAACATAAAACCATCGGTCCTTTTCAGAACCAGAAAACATTCTTAAAAGCGAAAACTTTCTTTCACCCAAATGAAACCTTATAACAGATGAAAATTATTTCCATACCAACAATTCCCACAAGCTGCATAGTAAACAAAGAGGAAAAGAATCAGATAAGTGCATTATATAAGTTAAAAATTAGACACTACAAAATTTGCTTTATTTAGCTGAAAATTGTAATAATGCTAATTGTTTTCTTCTTTACTGAAAAATATTATTTTGACGAAGTTCTTTTCAACATTGGGGGATTCATATGTACATGCAGAACTAAAATTGACAGATAAAGGTCTTGTTAAGAGCAAAACTTGAATATAGATTTGTTGTTGTCGTAGGAATACTTTCTGGAACGGAAGAAAAAATAAAATCCTGTTTTGACAATTTACGCAACAAATGCACGAGGATTTGAGTTCACACCTGTATCGAGCCAAACTAGGATTAACTTTGTGAATGCTATACTAAGGAAGAGACCTAAATATGACGAGAAAAGTTCTGGATGGGGATGCCACTGCGTATACCGTTAATCGCTTGTAAGGAACGAAAAACTTGATACAGTACCTAGACAAATTCAACATAGTTAACAGCGTACCAAAATACATAAACTAAAGAGAGAGAACTGGCACTGCCAAGCATGAAAGTAGCCGTTTTAAGGGTCTAAACCTATGAGACTCAAGAAAAAAGATAAGGCAGGAAAACAGGAAACATAAATCACTTAGTTTATCAATTAAACGAAAGTATTACAAAATTCAGAGCAGGTAGACACTATCAAAAAATAGAGAGTAATTGGGAACCTCAATCCGAAAAGGAAAATGGCGATGCCATAATTAATTTACCAATGGTCAAGCAGCAGAGAGCTGGACAAAAGCAGGAGGATGACCGCAAAGTTAAAACGTTCTAAAGCAAGCGAAATAAATTAGAGGTAAACCAAAACACGGATACACCCGTGCGGACATTCACTGGGGAAAGATAACCTTCAAGGTAAGTTGTTCTATCCAATAAACAGACACTTAACGGGAGGTGTACACAAAGTGTATAAAACTCCTACAAATACAAAAAAGAGAGAGAGAGAGAGGAGAGTGTGTGTGTGTGTGTGTGTGAATGCCTAGATAGTGAGCAAGTACGGTAAGCTGACAGGCACACAGAAAATCTGTATATACGTACAGGATACTTACAGTAGAGGCTGATCCACTACAGTCGTCAATGAGATAACAAATGTAAGCGGAGATATTCTAAAAGTGGAGAATCTGTTAGATGGTGTGAATGAAAGGCTCGCACAACATATTCATATAGAGGTGATGTAATGATCACTAATTAATAGAACTAGGCCCTACAATGGCACAGAATAGCAGTTTCAAGACATTGCCACAGAATAACAGAGCTCCTGGTACATTTGTGGCGGCCATGTTGGAAGATGGACGCCATGCGTGTTGGAAAATAGCCACCATACGTGTATAAGATAAAATCTGGAATGGCTCTAAATCCAGATTTATTTAGAATACGTTACTCTTTCATTATGCCAAATTTCATGACTGTATGCGAATGTGCAAGGTTTCTTCAAAAATGTTGGTTATGCCGCTCCATTATAAAGAATTCCGGAATGAACACAGAAATTTCTATTCGTTCTCAGTAACGTCTTGACAATAACGATTCCAATTATTTTCTTGTGTGTTTCGCATTTTAAGGGGGAAGATTACGCGAGAAGTTTCGTTTTTCCATCGGTGACAAACGCTCACTCGGGATTACATGTCCGTATAGAATGTATAAAATATTGAAAATGCCTACAAAAGCAAAAGGAAGAATTATTAATAACAATAAGCAATATCAGCATATTGCGAAGTTCTCTTTAAAAAGTTGGCTTGCACGCGATCGAACGCGGGTTCCCACTCCGGAAACAAACACTAGACCGCCTATACCATAAAGGCATCTGCGAGAAAACGCTTACGGAAGGGCACTTACAGCATATGGAACAAGGAAAGCAGTTCTGGTGAAAAGAAGCAGAAGGGTCATGTCATGTCAAATCATCCAGTGCAAGAGGAAAATGTAACGGATTTAGCTGAAATTTGTTATGTGTCTTCTGCTATGTTAGTAGTTTAAAAAACATCAGTGGTTTGAAAAAAAAACGTATAAAAAGTGTATAATGTTCACTCGATGCACCTGGTTGTACTATTATGCTGCAGAAACATCTCCATATCACCAGAACGAAAAAAGGAAAGATCTCCAAACTATTCACAGTGTTTCGACTTATCATGATGCATTCACATATATTTTTATGGAAGGATCTCTAATATTACCTGCAGTAAAAATTGTTGAGTTTAGGTTATTTGTTTCACAATGTAGGTAACTTCAAAGAGGTAAATGAAAGAAAGAAAGGTATCATGAACATGGCACATATAGTTTTGGAAAGCGGATGAAAAGTACTACCAACATAGAGAAACAGAAAGATGTTTAGCGTCCTTTAAAAATAATGAGCATTTTGTATATGTACCCAACAAGTGCATAAAGTCTACATGTTATTCAAAGGTCTATATACAAACAGGATAGTTCAAAAGTCCCAGTACGGCCTGGTAGCTCACAGACAAGAAAATGAAGCATAGTAGTACACAAATGTGGAATAGTGGCTACATTTTTAGTACATTATCAACCTTGCCGCCATCTTGAAATCCACCTACAGAACAGAGGTTAGAGTTTACATATGGCAAGTGGGTCGTGTGACTTACCAAACAACACGAAATTGTTCCCAGAAAGTCATTCCAGGTGTTAGATTTGATCTACCTGTAACGGTGTCGGAGTTATCTTTACTGATAGTTTGCAGTGCATATTATGTTCATTTATCCAACAGCGCTCTTTCCGTGCCGTTAACTTCGACATCGTAACATGCAGGTCAAATCTGACACTTGGAATAACTTCCTGGAAACATTCTCGTGTTGTTTGATAAGTTACATGACCTACTTGCTACTCGTAATATTTGACCTCCATTCAAGATGGCGGCCAGGTTCTCCACAATGTAGCCACCAATCCACATTTGTGTAATACTATGCTTCATTTTCTTGTCGGTTTGTGAGCTACCAGGCTATACTGGGACTTCTGAATTACCCTGTGTCATTGAAATTTTGACTAACATTAAGGTTTTATACACTTGCTGGATACATATGCCAAATGCTTATTACTTTTAAAGGCGGAAAATCACCACTCCATATTTTTCCTTTCTTTCTTTTTTTTTTTTTTTTTTTAGTACTTTTTTTTCCTCTTTCCAAAATACAGATGCTTATCAGAATAATGGAAACACCTGTAGTTGGCAACACGTCAGATGTATGGGTTGGCAGTGGTGTCGTGGCGACCGCAGCGCCGGACTGCTGCTGGTGGTGTGTTAGGTCGGTCTCCATACTACGTCAGGCGTCGTGGAACAGGAGTGTGCAGTGGCTGAAGCAGACGGAGGTAGTGTAAAATGGGAGACCTCTCAGAGTTTCAAAGAGGGCAAATTGTTGGTGCGCGGTTATGTGGAGTGAGTGTGACGGCAGTGGCTAGTGTGTTAGATGTGTCGCCAGGGACAGTGTCGAAGGTGATGACGGCCTACACAACACACGGGAAAACCACATCGGGGAAGCGGAACAGTGGGCGGAAGAAAAGCATCAGTGACAGGGCACGCCGGGTATTAAAGCGCATTGTCACGCGGAACCGTCGTGCCACTGCGGCGCAAGTGACGGAGGAACTCAATCAGCACCTCCCCCAACCTGTTTCGACAATCACAGTCCGCCGCGAATTACATGACATGAACTTACGGGGTCGTGTTGCACGGGCCAAACCTCTCATCAGAGACCAGAACGCTTTAGCACGCCGCAAATGGTGCCGCGACCATGCAACTTGGACCGTTGACGACTGGAAACGTGTGGTATGGTCGGATGAGTCACCATTCACCCTATTCCAAACCACGGGCCGTGTTTATGTGTGGATAACGCCCAAAGAAGCGTGTGATCTGCAGTGTATCCGCCCAACTGTGAAACATGGCGGCGGCACGGTGATGCTGTGGGCCGCAATATCATGGTTTTCATTGGGTCCTGTGGTCACACTTCGCGAACGCATCACTGCCAACGATTATGTCGCAATTTTAGGAGACCACTTGCATCCTATGGTCCGGATGTTGTTCCCGGACAATGACGCCATATTCCAGGATGATAATGCATCCATTCACACAGCTGGAGTTGTTGCAGCGTGGTTTGAGGAACATCGGGATGAAGTTCAACACCTCCCCTGGCCCGCCCAATCCCCAGATCTCAACATAATTGAACATCTGTGGTCCATCTTGGAAACACGACTCCGGCGACGATTTCCATCTCCATCCTCTCTCACAGAACTGGCCGATGCCCTGCACGAGGAATGGTGTAATATTCCACTTGCTACCATTCACGACCTCTATGCCTCCATCCCACGTCGCATCAAGGCTGTTCTGAAGGCGAAAGGTGGCCCGACACCATATTAATCTGGTAAGTTGCACTTTCGTTCAGGTGTTTCCATTATTCTGATAAGCATCTGTATATGTGCAATGTTAATGACACCTTTCCTTCTTTCACTTTTGCCTTTTTGAAGTTACCTACATACGGAAAGAGTTGAAACAAAGAACATAACTTCAACAAATATTACTGCAGGTAATACAAGATATTCCCTTCCAAGAAAGTATATGTGAATGCCTCATGATAAGCTGAAACACTGTGGACAGTTTGGAGATCTTCCCATTCTTTTGTTCTAGTGCTGTGCAGATGTTTCTGTAGCATAGTAGTACAACTAGGTGCATCGAGCGAACATTGTACACTTTTCATGCTGTTTTTTTTTCAAACCAATGTCATTTATGAACTACTTAACATATTGCAATAATAATTCAGACTTTTCCATTATACGGCTACCAGATGCCTGGCACCAAATATTAGCTAAATCTGAGATTGTAGTTTACATACCCTAGATGAATTGACATGGAAATGACCCAGAAGCGAAAATTCCAAAATAAATTAAGCGTATATGGGGAAAATCAGTAAAATCCAAAAACTGTGAAAATGAGATTATATTGCTCTATTAGGTGATTTCCACGTGATAAGTAGTAAAGGGGATCAATCACTGAGTAGCAGTTATTGACAATTCGAGATGCCGAGAACAATGGTAAGTTTATATTTTCTCCTTGAAAATCAGGGTTTTGGACTACGTTGGTTTTTCACTGTACCCTTCAAATGTGATCGTCGATGAGGTCTTTGTATAAACATTTATCTGCTCATTAAAATGGGTTTACTATCGTACGTTACGATACGTACCCGATGGTGCAACACGGTTTTAATAAATGTCTACGCTCCGATCGAGCAGGCTAATGATAACGACAAAGATACATTTTACGAGGAGCTAGAAAGGTTGTCTGACGGATTAAAGAAGTATAATATCGTAACGACCCCCCCCCCCCCCCACACACACACACAGACACACAGCACCTCGTACTAATCGAACCCAGTATTAAGGAAGTTATTCATGAAAGACAGTTATGAAGACTGTTTCGCTAGAATCTCATACAATGGAACATTGACATTATCAGATCATTTCATAAACTTGTAACAACAACAAGCTGCATTAGGCAAACTGTATATAACAAGCAAACAGAATATTGTAAAACTGTTATTCATTACAGCAATGACTTTTCCGGGTAGCCCGCAGGAAAAAGAGCAAGGCATCTGAATTCCACGGGCCATCGTGTCATCGCGGTGCGCTGACCAGTGGAATTTCAGAGTGCCTCTGCACCCAGGATTGGGAAAACAAGGTGTAAAGTGAAATCTTAGAACTCCTACGATATAGCAGCATCGAACAGTACCAAGTGCATATACTACCATTATAGAAGTATTCCTGTGGTCTATCCGGTAAGTCGGAACACGCTGTAGAAATGTATTTCAAAACCTGAGACTTAAACATTTTCTCTTAAATCCTCTCGCTTATTATTCATTTATAGCTACATCCTATTTCCTAGATCTCAGTATAAAGAAGCACGGACGAAGGATCCGTTGCGATATGAAAACTGTGTTAGGAGATTTCAACGCTAAGGTAGGGAGGGAGAAAAGATACAGAACTACTATAGGTAAATACAGCCTTCACGAAATCACGAACAATGGAGAAAGACTGATAACTTTCGCGATCTCGATAAACCTACTAGTAAAGAGCACATACTTCCAGCACAAAGACATACACAAATCCACATGGCTATTTTCGGATGGCAAAACTCTTAACCAAATCGATCACGTATTAGTAGACAGACATGAATATAATGGACGTTAGGTCTTACAAAGGAAAGGAAGGTGACACTGACATCGGTTAGTGATCACAAAAGTGAGGGAAAAGTTATGTATCACGAAAAGAGAAAGCAAAGGATAAAAACAATGACATTCGAAGTTAAACGACTAGCGTAAAGGCAGACTACCAACTCGAAATCTCAAATAGGTTAGAAATCTGAGCCGACTTTAGTAATAAAGATGAAATTGATGTGAGAGGCAATTCGTGATACAGTGAAGGGTGCAGCGAAGGAACGTTTAGGTGAAAAGAAACAGCAGAGAAGAAAGCAAGGCAGCAACGGCTAAGCAATAAGAGCGAAGCAAATGCCAACCACTACAGAAACGTGAAACACAACGCCACACGAGGGTTCAGAAACTAAAAGCGACAATATCTGACGCAGAAGATTCAGGAGACAGAGCAAAACGGAAAGGCAAACAACACACGAGATTTATACAAAGGAGTAAACTCGTTAAGGGAAGGTTACCAGCCGAAATTAGGGATGATTAGAAATGAACGCGATATTCAGGCGAATCCGACTAAAATTATCGAAGTGTGGAAAAGTTATTTCGACAAGCCTCTTAATGTACACAACGGAGAACGAACAGAGGAATTTAAAATCTATACCGCAGAACCATGGATATTTCACGAACCTAGCGAGAGCGAAGTCGAACTGTCGATAAAGAAATCTAAAAATTTCAAATCGCCAGGAATAGGCAATATTCCAGCTGAACTAATTAAAGCGGGAGGAACGGTATACATTGATCAGTCTTGTATGGAGAGAGGAGGAGCTTCCAAAGGAATGGAAAACCTCAATAATAGTTCCGGTTTATAAAAAAGGACTCTAATAATTACCGCGGAATCTCGTTACTCCCAACATGTTACAAAGTGTTGAGTAATATACTGCTAACTCGCCAAAGCGTATATGTAGATGAAATAATTGGAGATCTCCAATGTGGATTTAGAAAAAAATCTACGTTAGAACAAAATACATAAAAAGAAGCCGAAACACAGGGAATTACGGAAATTGATACTTAACAATTAACAATGAGAAGACAGAGAAAGTAAACAAATTTAAATACTTGCGAGCATATGTAACAATCAAAAATGAGGTAACGGAAAAAATAAAAATTGGTTTAGTATCGGGCAACGCATGTTCCTATTAAGTCCAGAAGCCCCTAACCTCGCGGTTAATATCAAGAAAGTTGAAACTGAAACTGTACTGAACGGTTATTCTACCCGTAACACTTTACGGTTGTGAAAGTTGGAGTACGACTCTAGCAGATGAACATAATTTACGAGTGTTTGAAAATAAGGTACTGAGACAGATATACGGGCCAAAACTGGACGTATTTGAATTTTATTTATGGCCTTTAAGAATCCAAGGCTCAGGCCACCGAAAGGGGACGAAATGATTGGAGAATGGAGGAGAGTGCATAATGAAGAACTTTACGGACTGTACGATCACCTGATGTAACTTGTAAGAACAATGAAATCGCGAAGACTAAGATGGACAGGCCATGTAGCTCGCATGGGGGAAAACGTAGACTATATATTCCATCTTGGTTGAAAAAACGGATTGAAAGAGACCGTTGGGAAGACTGAGACGACGTTGGGAGGACAATATTGAAAGGGAGCTCCGAGAAGTAGGTGTTTGTGATGAGAACTGGCTTGATGTGGTATCGAGTCCTATAGCGAACGTTTGTTACTGCGGCGATAAATTTGCGGATCCCGTAAGCCATAGCGTAAGTAATTAGAATGGGTTTGTTCTATCTCTGAATATTATATTTCAACATGAGTACTATTTCATCGCGCGTCTCTTCGATTCGCGTTGAGCATGTACGCACAAACCATAGGCCTATTCCATGATTCAACTGTGCAACACTTCACTTTGCTGTCTGGGGGGTATATTTCTGTTCCACGTACCGATAATTTTGCGAACTGCAAAGAAAAATTCAACAAATGAGAATTTGCAGAACTTTGCAAACATTATCATGTTCTGTTTCATGAAAAGCTGCAAAGTGCAAAGGAATATGATGAAAAATAGGTGAAAATCTTACAAAGACGTGCTTCACTTTTCGAATTACCTTGAATAGAGGTTAAAAGCTGCGTATTTCAGTAAAAGCATTCCAGTAAAGGTAATAGTTTTATGGGTGCCATTTGAATTTGGCCCCATAAAACTATTTTGACAAATGCTAGTAGATCTATTAATATCCCAAAATTTGGCCTATAGTTTGTAATTTCCAAAATTGGTATTTTTCTGATATCATCATCATATTCAGCCGTTTTCTATCCACTGCTGGATGAAGGTCTCCCCCTTTTCTTTCCACATATTTCGGGCTGCTGCTATCTTCATGCATGTAGCTCCCGAAAAACGCTTGATTTCATCTACCCATCTTGCACTTGAACGTCGTCTCGGTCATTTCTTTTCTCTAGGAATCCAATGTAGTACATTTGTCGTCCATCTGTTTATCTAGCTACATGTTTTTTTAAATAAAAATCCCAGTGAAGTCTTGTGAGGTTTTTAAGAATAAAATTTACTTATGTGTTACAACAATGTGATTAGTATGCAACGAGAAGTTTAAAATTTAATGATAGAATGACGTTGCAATACTTCCCTTTTAAGTGTAAGATACATGGTGGGTGTGACGCATATATGGGGTCACATCTCTTGTATATATTAATAATTTTCGTTGTTGTTAACTATGTTAGGATTAATGTGTATCAACGGCTGCCTAACCAAGGAAAAACAAGATACAGCCCGGGGGAATAACAAATGAAGTGTATAAGAAATCATTTAAAAGTGTATAATAAGTGTATTCAATTAATTCATTCATCAAGTCCTCAATTTCCAATTGAACGCAACACAACTTGCCTTTATATTTAAAATATCATACAACCTTACAATTTTCTTTAACAGTAATTCAACGTAATTTTAATTTGCTTGTAGTAAACGCGCTTGCTATTTTGCCTATATTTAAAATTATGGGAATTCTAAACAAACTGTATGGAAACCATTTTCTAGTATACTAGTTATTTTTCTTTTGCATTCCAAATACGCTTGTAATAGCTTGAACTTTGTGCTCTAGATTTAAGGATACTGCACTCTATGTTTCAGTTTTAATTAGATTTGTGTGTGTTTCCACTATTTTCTCATGCATATTCAGTTGTGTTTAGAGTTACATGTTTGTGATCCAGAAAAATGTTTACATATTAAGTCTGAGTCCTATTATGCACCAAAAGTTCTCAAACATACATCGTACGCATTCCTACGCCACTTCTTCACGGAAATGAATCCCTCAATCAACCCAAGAACCGACAATATCACAAAAATACAGTCTCAAACCAACTCCCCTCCACTCTTACCAAATAATTTCTTTTGTAAACTTTGTTACGTACCCTACCACTCCAAAGCTCAATGCCCTCCCCTTGCTGGGTGCGAGTTCGACCGGTCCCTTCTCCTCCTTAAGGATATTAAAAAGACCTTATTACACATCCAGTTGAACTCCACGACAGTAACCGAGATCCCAGACACAGGGAGTGAAATCTGTAGTTCTTTAGACATACCAAAAGATGTCAAAATTCGCTCCTATTCATACTGCTATCAGAGGAATAGTCTATCATCTCTTACCAGTCAGGCACATTGTATATTTGATCTTCTACCTACAGAGTAAAAATAAATATACCCATCTACTGTGCTTGATGGCTATGCTTTTATAAACTAGATTATTTTAGACCTGGCACTGCTACTGGAAAAAAAAAAAAAAAAAAAAAAACACTATTTCTTATCTTTAGTCTACCGCGACCCTCTCTTTAGTGGAGTGTGTGATCTATGTCTTTGCTCCCAGCGTTGCCGTACTTCAAGCGGACCTCTATATCCCACAACCAGGTACTCAAATAGAAGCCTAATTGTGCTGTTTAAAAATAAGAAGGAAAGGTTTGTAAAGCAGCGAGAAGCGGAAGTCCATTCCTGTAATTTAAAGTTTGGCAATATCTTTTACCTTTCTTCAACAGCTGAACAATAGGTCAGAAATGATGATTTATAACAACCGGTTTGTCCTTGATATCAGGAAGAAATTC
Source organism: Lepisma saccharinum (assembly GCA_022664845.1). Taxonomy (NCBI): domain Eukaryota; kingdom Metazoa; phylum Arthropoda; class Insecta; order Zygentoma; family Lepismatidae; genus Lepisma; species Lepisma saccharinum. Next base: position 83,866 of record JAGDQP010001054.1, read on the forward strand.
AAGAAAAATAGTTCCGAAGAAAGAAGACAAAAATAATGTTCTAATGTAAATTTAATGGCGAGGACCATATCATATGCTTACCTTTTAACACGGTATATCATCCTCGCTGCCATCGTACCTTCTAACTGAATGGTGATTAAAAACGCAAACCCTACAAGTTTCGCCAAATTATTCATTCACTTCCTCGGGTGCAAAAAGAAGGTTAAAATGTTAAGGGGATAAAAGAAGCCGTCCGCAGGTATTACCTTTGTCAGTACTGCTGGGCAGGTGTAAACAAAAACATATTTATACACATAATTTCTCAATACACAACATGCATACAGTTGTTCAAAGAAATCCTTCTGTTTTAGCATCTGGCAACAGCTTTCCATTTCACAACACACTATGGCAACTTTGCACCTATTGTTTCCGCCCGGGACCGCCATTTTTGTTTACACCTGCCAAGCAATACTGTCGAAGGTCATGTCTGTGGACGGTTTCTTTTATCCCCTTAACCTTTTAACCTTCCTTTTGCACCCGAGGAAGCCAATGAATAATTTGGCGAAACTAGTAGTGTTTGCGTTTTTAGTCGCCATTCTGTTAGAAGGTACGATGGCAGCCAGGATGATGTACCGTGTGAAAGGTAAGCATAAAATAATATTCTAGTAATTAAAAAACAATAAGAGAAAGTATTATTACGTCTAATTATTCTTCTACGTCACACTGAATTCAACCCTCGAAACTTGAATAATCTAAATTGCTACTGGCAACTATTTTCCTTTAGTCAGAAAATGCCAATATGTGTCTGTCAAAAGCATAAATGATAACAAAATAATCATATTATGGATAAGTTGCTACAGCACTCTATAGACATTTTAAATTATTTGAAAACTATAACAATAACTTAAACAACATACAGAAGTCAATTTTCTAATGCATTGAACGAGAATGAACTAAATAAAAAATCTGGAAAAGGAAATTTTACGCGTTTTTGCATTCTTAACAAGTTCAAGGTCGAAACACCTGAAACTATTCTCCCAAAATTCATGATTGCCCGTTCACTCCGACTAAATATTACTTGTGTTATTTCAGGAAAATGTAACGAAGAGTAAGAAAAGTGAAGTTAATGTAAAGAGAAGAAAATATTTAATGCAAAATTTAAATATTTGATTTTTAGAATAACGAAATTTGTTCAGACTGATTCATTTCTAGTGATAATTTTACACGAATTAAATCATACTCAGCAGAAAGTGATATTGCTTTGTCCCAACAGCAACACCTACAACACTCCCATGACACACCCTTTTTTTTGTGTGTGTAAGAGTGTGTGTCACGTTGACATAGGAAAAATTAATATAATGCACAGAAATGTTTAACAAGAAAAAATACAAGAACGAGACCGTTAAAGAAAGACAATGAAGTTATTCATAAATACGTAGTAAGTTGTCAAACTTATAAACCTACCCTATGAATGACGTGCAACTTGACTGCCAGCTGCAAACCATATTATTATGCACTTTATTCCTATCACGGAAAAGTATCAATTGACATAAATTTAGTTTGAGCAAATGTAACACTTACGGATACTATTATTAAAGAAAATTACGAAACCCACCTTTCTATAACTCGTGTTTTAAATATCTCTGTGCTTCATGATAACCATGGTCTTTAACTGAATTAATGCTCAAGAATTTCAAATAGTAAAGAAATTTAAAAATGTCAATTAGGCAGAAAAATATACAGTGTTCTCGAGAAAATATATTAGGTTCTCTGCAGAAATTCCAAACGTTGTTGTGATTACTTTGACGCGTCATAATCATCTACGAAATATTTAGTTGTTCCTTCATTTTATTTATTACAAGTATTTATTTTTCAAAAGAAAGAAAAGTCTTAAAAATGTCAAAAAGAAGGCTATTTGTGACAAACTGTCATAAGAAATAGTGAATGCTATCCAAATTATTGTAGATTCGATACGAATTCAGATTAGACAGATTTGCTAACATGGGTTCAGGTCTTGTTGTTATAAGTAACTAACTGCAGGTGTAATTTGTTGTCAACACTAACCAGTCTATAAACAGATTATACTTACGTGTCCAAAGGATTATACGCTCCCGTTGCCGAACCAGGATTTATGTAAAACTTATTTTCATGCTCGTAGGCTTCAAATTTATGTGTGTGGCCTGAAATGAGAATGTCCACGTCCAGTTGTCTTTGAATCAATGCAAGAGATTCGGGATCACCCCATGGAACTACTTGATGACCATGTGTTAAACCAATGCGAAATTGGCCCACCGTCACTACTTTTTGTTCTGGGTAATTGAGATTCTGAAAGAAAATTTAAATCATTAGTAGGTCTCATTACCCATTAGTATCAGATAAGAAAAAAGCGCGCCGGCCAGGTGGCCGAGCGGTATGCAGCGGTAGGCCATCGGCTCGAAGGTCCCGGGTTCAAGTCCCGGCAGGGGCATGGGTGTGGATTTTAACAGCTAAAGGTGAATTGTGACGGGTTGAAGTCCAAACTTACTAGACTGGCCCATATAAAAATAAAGTTTACCAAAGAAAAAGGCGCAAATAATTAGAAAAGTACCAATGAAAATAATTTATGAAGAAAGTAGTTCCGTCTCAAAGCCTGTGCAAAGTTTTCTCTTTCATTTCCGTTTTCATTTCCCATGCTTTTATCATATATAAAGCAAATACATTCTTACGGAGAAAATTACAGTGGTATACATTTATTGTGAGAGGCAGCAATTAATTAATTAAAAACTCAGGAATTAATAGCAAACTCATAACTTAGTGTTATTTTTATATATATAAAAGATATACTAGCGGGTATTTCGTGATCAAAATAATTTATTCATTTGTACCTACACTGCAGACATGCCGATAAAAATAAATATAAATGCTTATTTATTCTTTCTTAGCTTAGATATTCTACACTGCTTAGAAAAAAAAAAAGGAGCAAGGCAGAAACAGCAGAAAGGATAATGAAAACTAGATAAACAGTGATGCATATAGAAGCTAGTAGCTCTCCCGTAACAGACACAGCAGACCTACGACGTATCGTGGGTACAGTAAAGCCAGGAACGAAGGGGCATGCATCACAAAATATGAAAAGGCACAAAACCAGAGCGTGAAATAAAAAGCATAGCAGTGTGCCTGCAATTAACTGACAGAGAGTGCTTGTGTGCTAGTGTAGGGAAGTGTTGAATAGGAAGAATGGCACAACAGCAATATTTATCGGAATCTATGGCCTAGAGAGCTCTATGTAGGCCGGAAGGATGACAACCACAAAGAATCATTGCAGAAGCAGTTTGTGTGTCATTCTCAGCTTGTCAGAAGCAGTCCAGTGTCATTCTCAGCTTGTGGACACGGTTTCCACAAACTGGAAATATTCCGTTACGGCCATAACATGGCAATCCACGAGCCACGATGGCACGGGTTGACCGGTACATAGTGCTAGCGGCGAGTTGGAAGAATATGCGCTTAACAGCTACAGCCCTCCAATGTGAACTGCTCACAGCAACAGGGAGTAGGGTGTCTACTCAAACTATCGGCAACTGCCTACATGGAGATGGTCTCTATGAACGGAAACCGTTCGTGAGTCTCACTGAGGGCACAACAAGTTAGGGCCAGTAGAAACTGTTGTGAGGCACATTGCGAATGGGAGCCTACTGAGTGGAGTTTGGTGGGGTTCTCCGATGAGTCACGCAGAAATATAGTTATATCAAATCCGATGACTATTTTATAATACCCTTCTATATAAAACTACAGTAACTTCTTTTACAACACTGTTTAATAAAACACGTTTCACAACGTTCCTTTCTTTACTTCTTTGTACTTCTGCACCTTTTAATTCGAAATTTTCCCACACATAACATCCTTTCTACTTTTATATCCTATGCAATTTAACGACTACAGATCTTTTCAATTAGTGTAACAAGCCTTTAAAAATGTATATATGACAGCAGGATATAAATGCTTTCGATTTATTTACATCAATCATTGCATGAAAGAAATATTTACATCACTTACCTCATCAAAATCTCCCCTCACAACATGAACATCACTTGCAAGTGTCTTTAAATAATCATACGATTCCTTTGTACACAAATTTCCAGTGCATAAAATATGTTGGATTCGACCAGGTACTAGCAATTTCTTAAACTTTGGTGGCAGACTGCTACAGCGATGTGGCACATGAAGATCACCAAGCACCAGTACAAGCTGTGGACACGAAAACTCATTTAACATTCTTAGTTTTAAATAATAATAATAGTAATCACAGTAATAATAAAAACTTCACTCAATTTTAATGTGATATACTTGGTTATTCGCGGCTCACTTTCTTTATTCTTGATTTTTTTCTTGTTTAGATTTTTAAGAATAAGAACGATAAACCAAATAAATCACAATTTCGCAGCCATCTAAAATTTTCAGAACCAACTGACTGGTATTTGAAAAACATTTTTAGATTAGAAATATACCAATCATATCAAATCCCAATAAAAAAAAATAAAAAAACACTTATGCTAAAATGCTTACACCTTCCTTATTTATAGATTTTCATGATTGCTGGTTTTTAAAAAAAGAAAAAAAAAGGGGGGGGTACATTTCTGGATAGATAAACCTAGACACTCATTCTAAGAATGTCCAAATCGTAAGCTTTCGGCTTTCCTCGCATAGTCGTTTTAAAAGTCTTGAAACCAGTTTCAAGTGAGAAGAAAGAAAAAGCAAGACTCGAAAAAATACAGTAAAACAAGAATTGTAAATATAACTAATGCATGGTGTAGACTATAGCTTAATTTTATTACCAAGAGATTAACAGATAGAAAAATAGACTTCGAAGTTTTTTAAGTGATGACAAATCAAAGCCTAATTAAATATACATCAACAGCAGAAACTTGTTATAGTCATCCACTAAATCAAAGGAGCTATAAAAAAGAGTAAAGCGATGCGAACGCGCCATGAACGGAGCATGGGGTATGTGGAGGTAGCGCTCCACATATTCTCGACCTACGGCACGAAATGAGGTGGGATGGTCAGTCCCATGCTCGAGCCCATTTACCTCCTAAGGTGCCCAGGAATACCAAGGATACTCTGGTACTCAGTTTGATAGGAGGCTGAGTGTACTTCAGAGTTCCAGACATGGGAGCACTGCGAGAAAAGTCTCGAGTGTCCTGGCCGGAATTTGAGCTAAGATCGCTCGATTCGTAGTCAGACGCGCTACCGCCTGAGCCACAGCGACTCCAAAGGTGCTATACCTCTCACTTATTAACATCCGAAAGTTATTTTCGTCCTAAAATTTCATTAATGAGAGGCTTACATTGTAGTTTCAAAGTTATCACCTTCTCAAGCCGACACTATTAATTTAGTTTGCGTAGTGTGGAGTGGGGTAATTGTGAAAAGGCGTATTTGTGAACACCAAGCAGAAAAAAAATGTGATGGAGAGCAAGCGGAGTTTGTACCTGGAGCAGAAGAGTAGAGAACCCGTGTTCAATTTTTCACAGCTCTCTATTGAAATGTATTCGGCTGCTTACCGGTCTAGTGAAATCTTGAGGGGAAAAAAAAAAAAAATTGTTGTGCACTTCGGATCAACTTGCTAACCAATAACACTCATTCTAAGGTCACTCGTGGCTTCTCATATAGCACTTCAGAAGCATAGAATATCTTTCTGCTTGCTTTTGACAGTGTTCACAAGTACTCACTAATATATTCGCACCGGGATATTTGTGAACACCATGTTGAGGTGATTGTGAATACAATTTAGAAATTGTAAGATACGATTAAGCTAAATCCTACTGTACAAGGCTGTAGGCCACATCTGAGAGTAAGCCATAAGGGATCTTATTTATGATGAAACGTTTTTTGTTTTTTTTTATCTATACCTAGTTATTTATTGTCCTTTGGCTCCTTTCTTTTCAACAGAAATAGTGTATTTCAATCTTCTTGCTTGTAGATAGCTGTGTCTTTTACCACATGTTGGCCTAGAAGTATTTTTCAGTGTTTTCTGTGTCATTTTCATTAGGCCACCCTATTGGTTTTCAAATACAACTATGTTCACAATTGCATCAATGTATTTCCATTTGTTTTACACAATGGTCTAACTGAGGTGTTTGTGAACAAAAAAAAAAAAAAAACAGGTAACTACCAACATCTGTGCTACAAAGGACACTTGGCCAAGTAGTTAGCTTGGGGGGGGAATCGTTCCTAAATACCTAATCCAAATTTCCAGTAAACGGGATAGGGCAGAAGTTGTGTGCTCACATTTGCCCTAATTTTGGTGATTTTTACAAGACTGTCCGGGTAATTGTGAACATCATTTATATTTCTTATGAAGTTCAATAAATGGATGTCACCCAATCATATGTCTGTTAACACCATTTTCACTGCACATTTTGCAGGAAATTCAAATCAATTAGAAAACCTCCAAGTTATACGTATTTCAAATTACACTTTACGAAAGTGTTCACAATTACCCCACTCCACCCTATATGCTTACCGTGATATTTACATAAGTACACGATTAAAATCTGTACAGATTGACAAGCATTATGTTTAAATTCCATTAATTACCTTTTCGGTAATCTTATATAGAATTCTGAAAATTGTTATGAAATTAACACTTATTGTGTATAAAAATATGAACAAACCTACTTAAAAAAGAGAGAGAGAGAGAGAGAGAAAAAAAAAACCTTCAGTACTTAGCCATACTGATAATCGTCTGTTCTGAAATTGTTTCTTCTGTTAGATGTCACTTATTACTCAAAACGAAGCTCAGACTGCCATTCGGCAATTCAAGTGACAGGTAGAAAACAGAACGTATCTGTATCAGTTTATGAAAACAAACTTCATTATTTCAGAGAAAAATGAGAATAAAATAAGAGAATAATAAAATAAGAAACTATCTTTAACACGGATATTATTTTGTTAACACAATTTATATTGATTGGTACTCTTTCTCATCTTGGGTCTTAATTAATTAAGTAAAGCATTCAGGCAAACAATATACAAAGGTATTTTGAACTAGTACAGTAAATTAGGGCTGTCAAAAATATCGATATACCGAAATCAGTATGGGTATTTTGGAATACCGAAATATCGACCCCATGAGGAATTTACCGCTTGTTTTTGCCGCCCCACAAGTGGGCCAGGTGCTGGCTGTCGCAACTTAGGGGCAAATGACCGACCCTTGGCCCATGGTTAGGAGTCGCTGGCGTTTGGAAGAAAGAAATAATATTATAGGTAGTTAAAAATGATCGTAGACATTTAATAATCAACGTGATCCTGTTTAAAACTTGACCCGATTAACCCGGTCTGAGAATAATGAGTACAAGTTTCGTAATTTTCGTGCTCTAGGGATCTGCGATCTCGGTCTCTCCTGAAACGCAAGGAAATAATCACTCTACTTTGATCTCCGGGTGAGGAGACCTAAATCGGGTCACCGGGTCAGGCCGGGGCCCAAACATAGACCCGCTCCAAAACTTGACGTATTATCACAATCCGGAACTGAGTTTGGGATATTCGGATTTCTGGGGCATTGACACATCATCATAGCCTTTTCTAATTCGTACTGGGTGCCCACAAAATTTGTGGACTTATATTTCATGACCAGAGTTTTAAAACATTCCTGACTCTCAGATATCTAAATTTTAACTTTTGCAAAATATTTTGTTTTCTTTTACATGCAGCCTCCACCAGCCCCATAGCTGCCCATATCTTACCTGAGTACCAAATTTTATGATTTCATTACTTCTTTTACAATAAAATTTTTACTAGAATATTTTGCAAAAGTACTGATTAAAATAACCCAAATTTACACTTTTTCCGTCATGAACATGTTATGTAAGTCAAGCCAAAGAAATGCTAACAACTACAACATACATATGAATAAATTCTATGAATATTAGACTATTACAATAATTAAACAATATCATCAGAACGAAAACAGAAGTTTAAACAATATAAACAGATGTTAATTTTGCGACTTCCGCAAACGTTTGATTTTCTGAGAAAGTTCGTCTTGCTCCGTTCCAGATTTTTCTCTCACTGTTTGTTACACCTCCAATTACATTAATAGCATCCAAACTTTATCTAGTTATCGGGGAATAAACAATACTTGCTAAAAGGGAAGATATCCTCGTTGAAACATTCTTCAGTGCGCAGAATGTAGGTTCCCTTTTGTACCTTTAGAAGTGAGGCTGATTGCTAAATCTTACCGTGACCGTGTTTGGACGGTTGAATCCAAATTCACAAATAATCTTCCACGCGAGGAGTGGGTCAGATACTTTTTAAAAGACATCGTCTCTATCCTATCCTCAGAGGGTCTAGCTAATAACATCAAACGTGCAAGAGCTGAAGTTAGCAAGGAACTGATTTCCGAACTGACATCAACACTTGAAGGTATTTCACCTGAGTGCATCTTTAATCACGATGAAAGTAATTTAAATGAAAATCCAGGCAGAAAGATGATGATTTTCAAGTGTGGGGTGAAATACGCTGATAATGTAATGAATTTTACAAAAAGTTCCCACCACTGGGAATACAGGTTTACAGACCTGCAGAACTGTATGATATATGGATACAAGGTGGTCCAAAAGGCGAATAAAACCGTTTTGTGATCTTCCAAGCTGTTCGCGAGGAACACGATGCAATCGAACTGCTCACGTTGGTTTGACGCTAACTGTTTCAAAGATTGGTTTTAAACTTTATTCCTTCCTCGCGCTAGAAGACTTCCTGGGAAAAGGTTGGCGAAAATTTGTCCTCACACTTCACCACAGAAATGCTCCAAAAGTGCAAGGACAAAAACATTCTGTTCGGTTGTCTGTTTGCAAATGCAACACATCTGTGCCAGCCAGTAGGTGTTAGTTTATTTGGACCGCTCAAGAAAGCGTGGCGAGCAATACTTTCTGAATGGAAGAAAATGTATCCAAAATCAGCTGCAGCTGAGAAGGGTTTATTTCCCTCTTTGTTCCGACGTCTCTTTCTTGACATTGCAACGAATATGAAGAAAAACATCAAAAGTGGTTTCCGAGACACGGGGATATATCCCCTGGAAGCGTAGCAAATCATCAAAAGAATTCTGACGACGCGACGCAACCAGACACAGACGCAGCTGCCATGAATAGTTCTGAAGTACAATACAGACTACGAGACACAAGATATAGCAAACACTGAAGACTGAGTGTTCAACAAACCAGGCGATTTAGTGTAGGTTCATTACACCATGAAAACCATTGCTGGAACATATCTTGGAGTTATTGAACAGGTGCTTGAAAGGGAATATTACATAACATTCTTTAGGGCAGCAAACAAAGACAAGACAGAATTTCGTAGAAGGCATGGAGACACAGGTTACGTACATTTCAAGGAAGTTTTGTCAGTTGATGTTCCACCGTACTCTGTTAAAAGTCTTGGTTTATATAAATTTCACAGAACTGTTAATGCAATGTAGGCCTAGTTTGGTTTCAGTTAGATTTGCTTACGTAGATTCTAGAATGTTACGGTACCATATTGTTAATTTCCTAGCTATGTATTATTACTTGCTTCAGAATTAGCAAAGTTGGTACTGTACGGTACATTTTTGTTTATCTTTAATAACCAATTTACTGTTTATTGGGTTTTTGAGCGAATAAAAATTGAGAGACAATATTTTGGCTTTTCAAAAAAATAAAAATAAATAAATTAATAATACATAAATCCTTTTTCCATGATACATATGAAATGCATGTTCATCTTCACCTTGACAGCCGCAGTTCTCAACGAAAATCTGAACACCATTAGGACTGGGGTGAAAATGAACACTAACCACTTTGATCTTGCTGAGCCCCCTCAGACACATTTTAGCTTCAATTTCATAAAATATGACCACACAATTGCATACAGACACAAACAACGGTTTTCAATCACATTCACATAAGCCTTAGCAATTTTGAGCTTTGGAAGTTAAAACATGTTCATCTTCACCCAGTTTTACGGCATAATACACAGGAGACGGTTAGGGAACATAAAACTATTTGCACCACCAGATAATGATAGATCACATGAGTGAAGTAGAGATATCAACGTTTCCTCGTTAACTTATACATTAGTTCTATTCCTAGTATTGCAATCAACTATTTTCAATCGGAAATCTTAGATCAGCACGCCAGTTAAATGTGGGAGATTCTTTCAGTTGTATTCTTTTATAAAAATAATACACCAATAAAATAAAACATACATACATACAATAAGCACTATCACTAAAATACGAGGGTCATTTAACTCGAACTGGCAACACTACTACGATTGGAGTGTCGCGTGGGCAGGAGACAAATGACGAACGTAGTGTGTGCCGTGGATGTGTACGAGTCAGTTCAACGCTGCTGCGGTCCCATATTACGGTGTGCATGGCGAGTAGACAGCGTTAAAGTGATTGTTGTGTGAAATACCGCCCTAACGCAATGTTCACGCGTGCAGAACAGCGTGTGTTTATCAAATTCCAGGTGGCACGAGGGAGAAATGCTATGACGATTCACAGAGGATTAGTAGAGGCCTGTGGTGAAGCTGCTCTACCGTATCGGACAGTGGCGAGATGGGTTGCAACATTTCAGGCGGGACGACAGTCAACAGACAAAATGCACGGTGGAGGGCATATGCGAACGGCTACGGACGAAATTCATCTTGCAAGACTACGGACACTGCTTGACGGTGATCGGCGCTGGACTTGTAGTGAATTGGCGAAGGAGCTGAACATTTCGTCCGGATCAGTGTTCCGCATGCTAACACAAGATCTTGGCATACGGAAAATTGCAGCCAGATGGGTACCCCATGCTCTGACCGAGGTTCAAAAGTGGCATAGGTGGGAATGTGCGCGCCTACACCTTCAACGTTACCATGAGGAAGGCGATGACTTCTTGAACCGCATTATTGCAAGTGACGAAACGTGGGGAAGATCCTACGATCCTGAATTGAAACGTCAGTGGAGCGAATGGCGCCACCCAGGATCTCCACGACCGGAAAAGCTTAGGCAAGAGCCAGCAAACGTGAAGGTGATGATGATAATGCCATACGACCACGAGGGCATTATCCTGTCACATCAAGTTCCACCGGGCGTTGCCGTCAATACTGCATACTATGCTTCATACCTCAGTCACCATTTGCGACCAGCATTGCGGCGCAAACGTCCACACCTCCTGGAGACTGGACCAATTCTCCTACACGACAATGCCCGATGTCATACAGCCCATCCAGTACAGACTCTGTTACGACGATAGGGTTGGGAGGTACTGGATCACCCGCCATATTCCCCGGATATGAGCCCCTGCGATTTCGATCTTTTTCCAAAAATGAAAGAACCTCTCATGGGCAAACATTTCAGAGACATTCCCAGCATTGTTCGTGCCTTAGGGCGAACTGTCAACACTCGCTCACAAAGTGGAGCTATGACAGGTATTCAACGGTTACCAGACATCTGGCGAAGGGTTCAACAGGCAGGCGGAGACTACATCGAAGGACTAAGCTTCTTGAGGTGAGTGATTCACTACATTCCATTTCACAACTATGTTGCCACTTCGAGTTAAATGACCCTCGTAGATAATGCTACTTAATATAATCTTATATTGTTCCTTCCTCACGTACGTGTAAAGCAACACTCGGAAGTTCTGTTCCAACTAGCAATTCGCTGCAGACGACATAGCAAGTAATATTCTATAAAGTTTGCAATTGAGTCGTCCACTTGAAAAACCTGTTAAACGCATCATAAACGGAACCGAGGAAATTGGTAAAAACATTTTACGGCTGTGTCACACAATAGGTATCATTTTTTTGCGCAAAATATTCCCGAGTTAACTGTTAAAATCCGTATAATCTCACTTAAACCGCTTTTTTTTATTTTTAAAAATTTATTTTTCACTTAATAGGTTTTGCAAGTGTAAAGCAAATTAGACGGGTTTTGCTTGCGAACTTAACCACTTGAATATGCATCTTACACTTTCAAAAGATGTAAAATTAATGTTTGAAATAATGACAACCGAAAGTTTGTATCTTCTCACAGGGTCATTTCTAGTAAAATTTTATAATTATGCATAAAAATAATGAAAAATCAAAGTTTTGATACATTTTTGTTATTAAATTTGAAAAAATGTGCTTAGAACAAAGAACTTGTAACACATAATGTGAGTGACTCACGAACATAGCAACATGTTGGCATCTGAAACAAACACTAAAAATAGACATAAAATGAAAATAGCCTTCTGAGATGCGAAGGTTGAGAAGTTCACGCATCGATGTTACCAAAAATTACGGCATTTCGTACATTTTACGAAATTTCGATATACTGTTCGTCTTAACAGCTCAAAAGGAATTTCTGGGGTATTGTTTGCTTTCGCAGGATCAACGTCTATAAACTGAGACTCGATGACTGCAACTTCAATCTTATTTTTACTGTTTGCACTGTCACTGATCTTAAATAAGTAATATTTTACCAGCCTAATAAATAACACAATCCTTGTTCACACTTCGGTTACGGTTAACTTCAACAAAGTCATGTTAATAAACAACGCACTGTTGATTATAGCCACAAGGCGGTTGAAAACAGTGTTGACAATATCACTGCCTGAAAATCAGAGCTGCCGAAATAAACTATAGGGAGAGGAAAAAGCAAAACATTGTATTTGAATCCCCTCAATGTAAAGTTCAGAGATTTTACCAGGTTTTGTATGTGTATTGTTCCGGGCGGCCATGTTGCGATTGCGATTTAGCTAGCTTTGCAAGTGAATTTTTTAACAGGTTTTACTTGTGCAGCCATAGCAAATTTGACAGGTTTTGCTAGTGGACGTGACTTTCTCGTTGCATTTTTAAGCGATTTTAGAGCGTTTTGCTCCTGGCTTACTTCAGATCTTTCAAAGGACGCCGAGACAATTCAAACGATCATTATAACTTGATTTTTCTAAAAACTGTCGAATTGTTTTGCAAGTGGACGACTCAATTCTAAGATGAAGTACAGTCCACCACTTTAGTAAGCATTTACAAATGCTCTAACATGAGTGAATTTACTAACTAGTTTGGAACTTCCCCTCATGTCGACTACCATTTTCCTGATTTATTACGCTCTTTTTTTTCCTTTCCGGATTATTTTATTAAAATTCTAGATTATCTACATTTTCTGACTTTCCTAGAATGAGCCTATTTCCCTGACTTATCCAGATTTCCATGTCGAGTGGCCACCCTGTGGAATGCACACATAATTCATTGTTATATAACAGAGGTTGCAAATACTATTCCTAATGAGTGTATAAAAACCATGGCCGTTTTGCATTAACCTCTCCTGCAGGATCTCATCCATATGCATATCGTAATGTTTAAAATCAATGGCATTGCAACAGTATATCAAAATCAAGACCATGTCATTCGCGAGCACGGCATTAGGTGTTTTCTCGAGAAAAAGATACAGTTTTGTTTGTTTTAAGTGGACTACAGTGAATATACAAGTGGCTGCCTGCAAGTGTATATTTGATTCGCTATATATTTGCAGGTAAGTTTTAATATGCCTAACATTTATGTGATGTGTACTTATAGTTAGTTAGTTATTGAGACGAGTCCAGATGACTGTATATCTCCTTCATATCTATGGTCTGTACAATTGAATTTGAACTTAATTTTTAAGACAACTTTAGCTCAGGCCGGATAGATGATGATGGGGTGATTGGTGGAATGATGAAAGTGGGAGGTAACGGGATAACCCCGAAAAAACTAATGCACACGGTGTTTGTCCACCACAAAGCCAACATAGCACGAGCAGGGTTTGAACCGACGACCCCCTGTACAACTGAAGTACAGTACTAAAGCGAAGGATTCCTGTGGGCATTAGTTGAGGGATTTGTTAGGCTTCTAGTGAAGATGTATCGATAGATAAATTCTGTGTGTGCTTGCAATCTAGGAGTGTGCAGTACAAAGTGAAAATACTTCTCCAAAGTTTAATGTTCCTTTGCGCCATGAAGTTGTTTAGAGCGTTTGGTACAAGGGAGAAATACATTAGTTTGTACTCTTGTGCATTAGTATTGCTTGACTTACTATCTTAACCACTGTTGTTTATATCGTAATGATTGTGGTAGTAATGGAAACTCGGCGATCCACCACGCAATGATTTAGTTTCTTCTTTTGTCGCTGAAGAATCGTACATGACGTGGTAGCACAGTCGTTTAAATATACGATAAAATCAGGCAAAGTCCGTTTGACCTAAGATCGACTATTACTGTGGTTATATGATAAATAATAGAGCAACACACTTAGTGACGTTTTAACCGACACCAAGTTTTATTATAAAAGTTCCATTAACTATATAACGTACAATAACTTTACAGATACTAAAAAAGAGTGCCCCGTACATGGGCTCTTGTACTGACTTTACTTGCGGTTCACCTCCTCTGTAGCGACTATCTTCGACTTAGGATTTTGGAGTGGAAAGATTTTAGTTCATGGATACTAACTTCAGTAAGTCAGAGAGGGAGAGGTGACCACTATTCGAAGCGAGTAAGTGATACTTCTTAGGCTCTTGATAGGCCTTTTATAGCCCATTTTGGTAGGCGTGTTTCCAATGTTTTCAAGCTTCACCGCTTGGTGTTGGTGTCGTCTGCTTCATGGATTGATTATGCAGCATTACATAATTTTTGCCACTCGTGGATTGTTTTTATTATGGTTGTGTTGACACACTAACCTAATGATCCACTTCCCATTACAATATTGATTTGTATACCCACATGGATTCCGTCGACGTGTTTATCCAGTCTTTCTTGCTTTCAATGTTTGTCAGCTACGGCTAAGCGTGTCACTGGTGCATGTGCAATTGCATTCAGTTTCTGTATGAGTAATGTCAACGTGCTAAGGGATAGGAATCTCAGTTCGACAGGTGAAGGCTCGACGTGTGTTGAGAAGTGTATTGGAGTCGCTCTCGTGTGAACTGCAATTTAAATGGTAGAAACGGACTGGACATGAAAACAAGTAAGTCAACATTCTTCTTATTAGTAGGAGATAAACTAGTGCAAGTATTAACTTCCCCCATAGTTTAGACAACTTTAGGTTTGATGCGCTATCAATCAAGTTTAAGCCAATACGAAGCTTTATCATTTAGTAGAAATAAAACTATTTAAAGATTTAACTATTAAATTCATAAGTATGCATTAAGTAGGCCCGAAGTAGTTAAAAATCTTGGTGTCACGTTTAATATGAAATTAACGTTCAACAGCCACATAACAAACATTACAAATGAAGCTTTTAAAATTCTAGGGCCTGTAATAAAGATGGGAAAAAAATTTAACAACGTTTTTACATTAGAGAAAATGTACTATGGTTATGTTCATTAGACCAAAAAAAAATAAATAATTTGAAATGGCTTAAGCTGCACAGACTTAGTGTTATTGTTACAGTTTCGTGTCTCGTCATTAAAATCTCGCGAAGACAACAGTGGGCTGGTCTCTTCCACTGCAAAAAGGCAAGGATAATATAATGACGAAGTCACCAACCTGGAGAATATGTACAGCTATGGCCAAAAGTATTGTCGCATCTCTATAACTTGAATTTTCTTATTTAAAGAAATAAATATTTTGATACGTCGTATAAATTTGTTGACCTACAGACATGCACAATCACATGACGCATCGCGTGAAGAAAATATTGCTCCGGTATGTCCCTAAACGAGGGTGATATTTGCTAAACCATAATTTTTCGCCAACAAACAATGTTAAGCCCAACATTTATTAAAAGTCGTTTTATCGCGGACAGTAATATTTCTGTAACATTGTAATAAAAATGTCTGTAAATGAGCATTTTAAATATCAACACACTAATTGGGCTATAAAGCTTGTTGTGTTGACAATAAATAAATATATAGAAAGTGCATATAAACAATTTATTTTGGTTTTCTATCTTTCAAAGTATAATTTTCTCTGGCTAGGAGGAGCAATCGCCCCCCGTAATGGGTGCCCTTGGTCACAGGCTCAAGCCAGTATAGGGTGTAGTCGACAAGCACCTAGATTGTAGGTATTGTTCCGGTATTTGCCTGGTGTGACTGTTGAAAATCCCTGGAGAAACCTGTCAGGGTGGGTGGCCATTTGTACTGCATTCATTTCATCAATTCCATTCTCTCTGGTATCCTCTTGACTTTTTATTTTCACAAAGGTTTATCTGATGCACAAGGGTGTGCCTTAATATGGCATTGCTAATCACATTTCTTTTAAATGGCCGATGACCAGTGGCGCGGAATCCACTTTGAAAAACAAAGAAAACCCATGCTACGCCTATAAGATACCATTTTTGACTCATCTGAATTAGCGTGTTTCTACGCCCATCTAAATTACTGGAATAAATTCCATACTTATACAGCCTTTGTAACAATGTTCTTTTTCCCTCCAAAGAGGCAACCCTTTTCTGTATTACTTTAGCCTACGGCGGACGTCATTTTTCGGATCATGAATCGGAATTTATTTCGGGTTAACTTCCAAAGTTGGTCGTCCGTTTCTAGTAAAATTTAGAAAATTTACAGGGAAGAAATGGATAATTTGCTCGTTTGTGTGGCTGATAATATATAAGAAGAGAGGAAGTTGAGTTTATTTTATTATATAAATGGTGATAAACATGGAACTGTTTGGGAAGCGGAGGGAACTACTTGGCGGAAGGTTACCGCATGATTGGATTGTGGGAAAGTTACGAGCATTTATATTGTGAACATGGCTACAGGTGTAGAGGGACATTACCCAGGATGTGAGTTAACAGGATTGCAGTTTGTGAAACTATACGGCTATAATGAAGAAAATCTTTTGAAACTGTGTGAAGTCATGGTTTAATGAATCTAAAGACAAATTGCAGAAAGTGTGGTAAGTTTTGTTCCGACGAAAATAACTGTGACATATATGAGAACAAAAAGTGTCAAGATACATGACCGCACCTAACTTTACCTAACATCCACGTTCCCATGGTCAGTAATTGAAGAGAATCTACGAAAGTGCAAGAAAGCAATTAATAATAAATATGAAAATATATTTTGATAATATACCCTGTACATGACCGCACTAAACCTTACCTAACATCCACGTTCCCATGGTCACTAATTTAAGATAATGTACGAAAAATGCAAGAAAGCAACTATTAATAATAAATGTAAACATCCCCACCCTGCGCGGTAACCGAACGTAAAAATTTATGATTTTAAAATTTTCGTAGCTTTCATCAGGCTTTTAGTCGAAAAACAGACGGACGACCAATTTCGGAAGTAATGCCTTTATTTCTATACGACCATTAATGTTTTGCTCCAAAAACACGAGCAGTATGTCGAGTGAGCAACAGCTAACGAAGACGGGTTAGAAAAAGCCAGGTAATTTATTATTATTATTATAGGCGATGCATATCACCTTTCACAGCAACCACCTGTGACTGCTCGATTTATGGTTCCAAATGGAATGTCCAATTTTCTTATATCCTTTATGCTCTACTAGAAACATCAATCGATCATGACACGCACTTTCAACTGTATCGGCTAGCTAAGTAGCCTAAATAAAATGTTGGTACTTATTACCCGGTTTAGCCCTGCTCTTTAATGATCACTCAATTAGGTAATTCTCTAACCGCTGTATAACATTGAAAGCACTTCAAATGCTGTTACTATCATTAGGTCTATTTTGAATGCGTCAAATATAGAATGTGACGTAAAATCAAAGTGTAATATGAGTGCAAGGACACACACATATACGCTATTCCATATTTTCCTTCCATCTTTATCCTTTGATTTTACACGATATTCTAAACTAGGCATCCGAAACTAGGACATAAAACATTTGAAGGACATTCAACGACGTGTAACAGAAGTAGTATTTAGAATAACCAGTAATTTAGCTTTATATTCAGTGTTCACAAAATTCTACAACTTTATCATCAATACAAAGTAAATTTCCTGTGGTCTACCAAAGACAATGCACTTTGTAATACGAAAGTAATACTTATGTTTCATACCATGTTATCAAATATTAATGAAGACACTGATCGTCAGTTTTTCGAAATGGAAAACAATGCAAATTGCATTAGAACTACAGTACGTTCTGTTCACTGCAATCAGCACTGTTCACTTCTAAGTCTGTTCACTGTAATCAGCACAACAAACCACTACTTATAGCTACGGGCTGAAGAATGAGCAGACTTCGGCTATATTCGGAACATGGCACCTTCGGGAAACCTCGCAGTCCTTCTCTGTCTGCTCTGACAAATCCCGACGAGCAGATGCACGTTTCATGATTGATGAAATAGTTAAAATGTTTTACTTGTATTATATTTTCTCAGCCTGAGCGAAGGATGCTTGGTACTTGCTAGGTTTGTTGTACATTTATTTTACAGTAAAGTTTTTTTTTTTATTTCGGTTTTTCCCTGGCCATCACTAATTTCTTTTTCCCCCCACCAAAACAATATGCCCATATATTTCTTCTTAAAGTTCATTGTTGCATAATTTTGGCCCCCATGTTTTCTCATCCAGTTGAACACATCCGGATTCGAACCCTCCGGAACCCACTTTTGCTGAAGGCCCCGTCTTTGGGACCCCAAGTTTTTCCTCCAATTGAAGGCAATAGTAAACCATTATCGGTTCACTTTGCCTAGGGTCTTTCGGGTCAATTTCCTCGCCTTCTAGCACACAAATAAAACCCTGAAGAAAGGTTTGTGACTACAACAGCTTGTAATTCACTGTTTCAACTCGAAAATTAATACATTGTACATATTAATAATATAACCAAACCAAAAAATTATTTAAAAAAAATATACACTTTTCTTAAATAATTCGTATTAAAAGTAAAAAAAATATATATATGTTTATGCATGAATGACCAAAAAGAAAATCATGGGCGTGTTAATTGAAGAATTTGTAAAGTGACTGTACATGAGAGTCCGCTCCATGCTTTTCTTTCTAGTCATGCATGAACATTTTTTTTTTTTTTTTGCTTTTTTTAGTACGAATTGTGAGAAAAGTATGTCTTTAAAAAGTTTTTCCAATTATTTTCCCCCAAATCGTAAAGACTTCTGCAACCAGTAAAACGTCAGAGCGTTGCTGGCTAGTGTTTATGAGTAGTAATAAATATATTAAAATATGCTTTTAAAATATATAAATATGTAGAAATATGTGAAAGTAACAAGAGAGTATGTAACGTCGTTGTGCAAATTTTCATCACCGTATGACGTCGGGAAATGAGCAAAATTAACGTAATAAAATTTGAGCGCGGCGCGAACCATTGTGAACTAGAGGAAAGAATGTAAAAATCACTGCTGGTTACGTTCGAAGACTTTGGAATGCAATTATGGAAGCGTGCGGAGATCCTTCAACTTCTGATTTGTTTGTAAAATGAGAATAATTTTAAGCATTATCATACATGTTTATACACATTTCAGTTTCAGATCAACCATAGATCCTCCTCAAAAGTTCAGGACTATTCCCGAAAGATAGTCTCTGACCGGAATGGTAACCAGACTAAGACCCTTGCTTCTTTCTACCTTTCTAGCACAAAAGCAAATGCGGTACTTTCAACAATAAAAGCCGACTGCGGTATTTGCTTGATTTGCCAGAGTCCCAGGGTCGCGGGTTCTAGTCCCTCTTGAGATGGATAATTGTGCATTTTCACAAACATTGGGAGTGTGGAGTTTAAACTCCCGTACCTCCCCATTGCCGTTCCAAAGTCCACGACGTTAGGCCCTACAACATGGAAGCCTGTGCGTTATCCGATCAGCCAGAAGTTGCTAATTTCTTCTCATTTTTTTCTTGCTGAATGGTGTTTTTTTTTTTTTTTTTTTTTTTTTTTTTTTTTTTTTAATGAAGCAGTAAATTAGTCACTATTTGGCCTTTCCTCTCAACATATGGTTTTCATGGTAACGTCAATATTGTCAACTACCCTTCGGTGAGAGGAAGGAACAACTTCTTGTCATCATTTTCAGTCTTGTCAAACTAAGTGTTGTGGGTACTGTCGATATTGCATTGTTGAAGTTGCCCTCTTCCGAAGATAGCCGAAGTCTGCTCATTCTTAAACCCGTAGCTATAAATCAAACCACTTCTCTCTTCCTCCTCCACACTGTTGCCAGCTTCTTCTAGCGAAAAATAACTACATCAAGCCAAGAATGATAGAGTGATTGTTGTTCCATGATTAGAGTATAAACTGTTCTAGCTTCGAAACTGAGCGCAAACTCTATTATGCACTATATCATAAAAATCGTCGATCATTTCCTGTGTGCTCTTTTGAATCTTTTGACTTCTTCTTCTTCAAGACTCCTCTGCGAGGAGATTGAACCGGCAAATAATCTTTTGACTTCACTAAAGGCCACTTTAGACGATCCAATTTCTCGTACGATCCCTCGTGTGCAATCCCATCGGTTACATTCTTTGATCGTGTAAAGCGCAGATCGTACGATTTTTCATGCTATCTCCGATGTGTTCTCTAAATAGAAACGGTCCTATTTTTCAGCGGATTTTTCGTACAATCTATGACAGCGCCCCTACTGGCAATATAGCGTGCTTTCCTATTCGGCTGTTTGGTTATGGATTACGACGCAAAGAGAACATATTAATGTTATTACTTGATGCAGAAATTAACATACATAATGGCATAATAAACTATTACAGGTATAAAGATATAAAACAATGTTTTTAAGGGAAGTGTAAAGAGGTCGGTGATACTGCAGTACAGCTACTTCTATAGAGGACTGGCAATACCTCAAAATACTACGTTTTGCATTCTTATAACCATAAAAGGTACTAAATACGTGAGAAATATGTTTAAAAATATAAAGCCAAAGTTCTGATGTGATCTAATAGCTACTGTTTTTCCTATATATTGTGCAATGCAGTTAAGGTGATTTTCATTGTTTTTCTTGTGCGTAGAGTACCGAATCTTCTACAGTCATGATATATATGAAAGGAAATAATGTAGAGGATACCGGTATCTTTGGAATTATACTCCTCCCCAGTTATTTTGATAAACAAATACGTTCTGTGCATCCGAAATAATGAAATACATTGAACTGTAATTACAGAAGTAGACATAATCTAAGTAGAGTGTCGACGTCAAGCCAGAGCTGTGCAAGTCAATACGTGAGCTAGGTAATTGATCGAATGAACTAATATTTATTGAATGGTTAAGACAGCTGATCCTCCCTATTTACACGTATATGCCTTGTGTGAAATGAGCCTATAATTCACATCAAATTTACATTACTCCTCATTTTTTGTATTTTGCATATTTCATGCTTATAGGAACGAAAAGCGTAGCTTTTTGAGGCGTTTCCAGTGCTCTGTGATAGAAGTAGTTAAACCGCAGTGTTACTAATTGGCCCCATATGTATAAATAGGAGTTAATATATCGCAGTTTATATACTTTTGAAGTGCTGTGTAATGTCACATATTTTGTTAACTCAGGAATATTGTAAAAACAAAACACATATGACTCCGAACTTATCACCGAAGACAGCAAAATTTTCAACGTTTTTTTGTGTCCGCACTAAAATATCTTTATCGAAGTACAGAAGTAAAACTACGACAATTTTGTTACTACTGAAACCTAGTTGAAGTTAGATTCTCTTGGTAGAAAAATTTGACATTACAATTAACTGAACTTCTGTTGCGTCAAGATTTTAAGTGTTATCAATATTTTAATTATTTTCTATTCTTTTAATGGGCTATACTTTCACAAAAATCTGTAGCATAATTACCCTAAAAGCCTGAGATGCCACAACTAAAAACTCCAGCAGTTTCATCATTATCCCCTCGTATCCAAAATTGTACCGTGTAAAACACTATACAATATTGTATGATTTATCGTACGAAAAATCTCGTACTATGGATTGTATACATTCTTTGATACGAGAGATCGTACGAGAAATTGTACCGTCTAAAGTGGCCTTAAGAGACAAAAGGCGAGACTATGTAGAGTGTATCGCTTTCGGAATTTTAAAAAGAAGTTAGCAACGCGTCACAACTAGCTTGTTACGTAACACCTGAACTGTAAATACAACAAAGGACTAGGGAGTATATAGGCCCGCAAGCTAAAGGGAGTTGAACGTATTAACTATAGATGGGAGTACTATCGAACTATAGTCGTGTGATCTTCAGGTAGGCAGGTAAACTACAACCAAGAACTACGCTAGCCCTTGGTTACACGTGCGTCTAGCCGCATTTCACTGGAATTAAAATCGCGGCACACTTGGAAACACTTCCGGTACGACACAACTTTTGCTTAAACAGAACTTTTGAGTAAACAGTACTATTGCGTATGCCCACCGCAAACAGGGGGCTGCGTCCCCCGCGGCTAGCGCCGCCCAGCTCCCTTCGGACGCACCCTCCCCCTTGCTGCCTTGGTGGGTTTATATACATCCTAGTTTTTAGTGGCATCTTTTAAAATTGTAAATCACAACTTTTATTAAATTTCCTTTTGTGTATTTACATAAAAAACGAAAAAAAAACTTTAATTTTCTTTAAAAAAATATGTAAGAAGTCGACGCTAGGGTTTGAACCCGGGAGCGTTGGATCAGCTGTCTAACGTCTTGACCACAAGACCAAACTGCAGCTTCCGGGTTGAGCGCTTCTAGCTGTTACTTATCGTTCAGGATAAGCGAGAGTGTACTACTTCCGCTTTAGTAAGCCGCCATTTTAATTCCAGTGACCTGTGGGTAGACGCAAGTTTGGTTACAACGTAGCTAGTCGGTAACAAAAAACTTCGGCGAACTTCGTTCCTATTCAGAAATCACGATCCGCTCCCATATCTCACACCACAACCACAACCAGCGTTGTCAGGTCTTCAGATTTATCTGTAGATCTAAAGATTTTTCAATTGAATATGGAAAATCAGATTTATTGTATGATCTACAGATTTTTCAATATTGTATCCACAACTGAATTTATGCTTGGAAATTATTCCTAAGAAAACATGTAACTTTATCAGGAACCAGCAGTTCTTTTTTTTTTCTAGTTCAATAGGGTTTTGTCTGTAGTACCCGTGCCGCCTAGAGAAAGAGGGGTTCCTTTTCTCCCACCCCTCTCTTCAACCACTCTTGTCTTCTTTTCCAGTGTTGTTGTAAAGTGACCGCTTCCTACCTTCAGGGAGTTTTGACAAATTCATTGAACACTGAAATCTGGGAAGAGCACTGAATGACAAACAAGAGAGAAAGAAAAAGATGTAAGCCCACATAAGGTCGTGTTCTATAAATAGTAGTCAAACATAAATTGTGAATCTTCTTTTCTGAAAAGACGAAACATAGCCTCAAAGTTTTTTCATCTTTATTTTAGACCCTTCTCTGAAGCAGAACAATTACTTTTTTTTCTATGTCTCCTAAAATGTTCTAGGTTTCACAAATTATATCTACCACCACCGCCACTACCGTTCCGCGTCAAATAGCAAGTTTCCAGAAGTTCTCTTCCCTTGTATTTTATAATACCAAGGGTTTCCTTCCATCCTCTGCTATCTCTGGTGGTAGAATCAAGTTCATTGTCTCCTAGGTTTAACATCACTACACTGCGCCCCAAAGGTTTCAATAAACTGGAGTTCGGAAAAGATGAAAACAGCCCCACTTTTTTTTTATTTTGCAAATAAGCAACATAGTAGTCAAAAATAACGGTAAATCCTTCCCATTGCCACTTCTAAAAAAAATAAAATGTGTAGTATTTCCAATTTGCTTCTCGAGTTTAGACGCGTTCGGTACTTCGGTTAATCAAGAAGTTAGTTCGTTTCGTGTGTAGTGGTGTACTGATGTAGTAGGTGCTGGTGGATAAGAAGTACATCATGAGTTCTGCGGAAAGTGGAAGTGAAGATACAGTGAAGAGGAAAACAAGATATAGTCAGAAGTATGAAGAAGGGTGGGAGAATGATCTTGATTTTAAAGGGTGGTTAAAATGCCACTCTTCTTTTCTTTTCTTTTGCGTATTGCCGTGCGTGTGATTCCCATTTATCTTTAACATCGGGCAAAACAGATTTTTAAAAACATGCCAGCGTGAAAAAACATATCAAAAACGCAAATGCAATGGCAAAACAACGTACAATTCTTCAAATGACTGGAAGCAGTTCATCGAAATCGAAACTCGATGAAAGCGTAAAATGTGCGGAGATACGCATAGCGAGTTTTGTATCTGAACATGACCTACCTTTGAAAACGGTGGAGCATATTAAGAAATTTATACGAGCCATTTGTTCTGATTCAGAAATTGCAAAAGAAAAAAGAAAAAGTGAGTGTGGTCGAACAAAACTAACTGCGATTGTAAAAAATGTTACGGGTGGTGAAGGTTTCGACGAATTAGTGGAGATTTTGAGAACAAATAAATTTTCTCTGATCGTCGGCGAAACAACGGAAAAGAGTAGTATAGGTACCAACTCGTTACCAAAGCTCGCGACAGGAAAATCATTGCGGGTGGGGGTGACCGCAACAGGAAAATCCTTTGTGGTAAAGGAAAATCCTTTGGTGTGCGTGTTCGTAGAAGATTACGAGTGATTCTTTTGTGGAGAAAAAGGTGATCATGGCAGGAAAATCCTTTGGCGTGTGTGCTCGTAGATAACAGGTGAATTTTGGCGGGAAAATCGCGACAGGAAAATCTTTTGGGGGTGACGTCATCAGGCGTGCGTAGCTCAGTTGTGAGGTCATTGACGTCAGTGTGATGTTGCCAGACGTTGTTAGATGAGTCATGCGAGGTTGCCGTATCTGTTTACCTGATGATATGATGTAATCTGTTGACGAACTGATAAGACGTTATCTGTTTAGTGTTGATATCAGGTTATCTGTTGAACTTTCATGTGATGAGTGATAAAGTTTACAATATATAGAGGGCGTTAGTGTGGTATACATGATAAATAGTTTCCAGCTTCGCAGTCATGGCTAAACAGCAGCAGCGGAAGCAGTATCAGCAAGTTATAGAAGAAGTTGACCTCACATCAGATGAAGAGGTAGTGGAGACGTTAACATTACTCGCAAATGGTAATGTAGAAAAAGAAGACGAAAGCTGAGACCGTAGAATATATAATTGTTTAAGCTCAAAAGTAAAGTCTGAAAAAGAAGAAATATCTCCATCATTATTATCATCATCTGTAGTAAAAGAGAATAATAATAATAATGATGATGATATTAAAGAGGTTTATACCTCTTTAGTTCCTAAGAAGCAGCAGAGAAGAAGAAGCGTGTGTTGGATGAAGTGGTATATCCAGTGAAAAAACGTTTGTTTTACGAAAATACTAATATAAAACAAACTCAAGTAGCAGCGGCAGGAGCAGCAGTAGCAGCAAAAGAAGGAGGATCTTCAAGACTGGTAAAATCTGCACGAGTTATAGTGAGAGCAGTTTCCACTACAGTGTTAGGGAACTCTTCAGTGAAAGCATCAAGTTCAGGAGGAACAGTAAATAAGAAAGTAAAAACTATTACTACTACTAGTAAGTGTTTGTGTAAAAAGCAGTGGGTGGACGAAAAATGTATTAAGCAGACATTAAAGAAGTGGAATCCTGCAACTGGATTGATATGTGAAGCTTGTTATGAAGGAGAACTGGTCATGGATGTCTGGATATATGAATGGTGAAGTTCAAAGAGGAGAAGACTTTGAAGAATATTGTAGAAAAGCTGTGTAGCGAATGTTTTGAAATTTTTAACTTTAAGTGAACTTTATCTTTCATATAAAGATCATCAGGAAGTGGAAGAGGATGATGTATTAATGATAAATATGAATTTGGTTTGAGGCGAGTGATAAATGTGTACATGTCAAGTGTAATTGATATGTTTTTTCAAAAGGTTAAAAATCGACAGTTGAACAAAATTTAAAACTCTAAAGTGAAAATGTCAGATTGTTGTGTATTTTGTGGTGGTGGAATTTTATTGTGGACTCGTGTGTGTTACAAACTTTTCGTACTTATTTAAAGGATAACCCAATCACTTGTAGTGGGTGTAAGTTGAAGATTCTTCATAATAACTGTATATATGTATGGGATACAGGCAAAATACTTTTAAAACATTTGTTGAAGCAAGTGAATCATCATGAAATGTTTGTGGAGTACTATGAAATTTTCAAACGACAGGGTCATGTAAGTATTTAGATGAATACATTTTCCAAATCTGGTGGAGAATAAGTTCATAATAGTGAATTCATTGCTCAACTCATACCAGATGTAATACATGAACAATTTTCAGTAGAAAAGTCTGTAAGTGTGTCTTCAGAACAGTATATTATTGATGTGCAAGGATTTAAAATGTCTGCACATGAGTTGAGAAAATTTTGTATCGTAGCGTGTGATGCTAGTCTTTTATTTCACTGTTTAGTAAAACTTTCATGTGACATTACAGAGATAGGACTAGGATATCAAAAACATGTGAAATGGTTAACACAAAACCTTCACGATTTATATTGGGACACAGCAAATGGATACAGCGTTTCACATCTTCGTAGAATAATTTTTCAATTGTGTTCAAGTAAAGCTACATTTTTTGTAAAGGTCTTGAAAAGATAGTGGATTAAAAACTATTTCACTTGGAAAACGTGAATCATGTAAGTGACAAGGAATGTACTGCCCTGAAAACATTAAATTTGAACACTAGTATCTCTAAGTGTACTTATCATGATCCTGTCGAGGTGAATGCTTGTACATTAAGAAACTGTTTACAATTACAACACTGGATGAAACATGAGAAACCAGAAAATCTTGTAAATACCTTATCAGCCATGCAAATGTAAGAAGCATGTGCAAGTTGTTTTTAGAAAACGTCTTACTTACTCTAAAATAATAATAAAGAATGATACTCTACGAATTTGTTTTCATTTTAAAATAAGAATGTTTTTCATAAATGATAACAAAAAGGTTTAAATCAAATTAACATATTTATTTTTCTTTTAAAATGAAGAGGAAGAGTAGTACAATACTATTTACAACGTTGTTTGGTTTTTCTTTTATAATTTCTTTCACATATTTTACTACAATTTGATCATTTTTTCTCAGATGAACAGTATTGAATTTTGATATGTTAACCCCCTTAAAGTAAAGTAAATAAATACTATACAAAATAATCCACAAAGGATGGATCTATTATGCTGAACCTGAATTGTGTTATATTTATATAATTTACAATTTCGTTTTAAGAACGTAACAATTTGCTTAGGAGGTGGTCTTGCAAAGGTATCAAAATAAAAAAAATTGCATTAATTATATAAATTTGCATTAATATAAATTGCAGTGCAATGACTACCTCCACTTGAGGAAGAACTTAAATTAACAATCAGTGCTGCTGGAAACTGTACACGAACAAGTAATGTATTAATGGCATAAATGCCAGTCAGTACACTTGCAGATAAACAATCACGTAAAATCACTTTCATCAGCTGGTTCGTCCACATTGTTTGTTAGAGGACTTGGTATGCATACACACTTATTTTGATTTAACACTGATAAACCAAGTTCATAAAATTTGATATAATTTGCATAATTCCATCCTTTCTGTGCACATCGGAAATAGGAGAATCGATGGAAATAATGAATACACTGTCTTGAAGGATATGCCAAGTGAGAAAAGTGAGGACACTTTAATTCTACTTCTAGGTTGATTACACTTTTTCCAAGGATAGATTCGAAAAAAAATTGTCTTGTTTTCCCGAAAGTGTACACTACACTACTGTGCTGAGTATATTTGGTAATCACACTTTTAACTTCACTATAGGGAGTATCACCATCGTTCCAGTGGACACCATAGAGATGTTCAGAGAGGTAATCGTTATGTATTCGTAAGGGTGTTGTCAGCTTGGAGTAGGGAAAAGGAGGTTTAGAAATCCAACTTTGTGAACAATCCAAGTCAGGATTTATAATAACAAGTTCTTTCAAAACTACCACCTGTTTTCTCTTCGATAAGATTCGAAAACTTAATCACAGCTTGTGTGAGAATGAATACATTGTTCTTGCAATACTCAATCGTTTCTTTCTGCATGTTGAACGTCGAATCTTTCGCTGTAACATACCACTCAACAAGACCCTCCTCTTCTTCGTTGGATTTTGAATCCAGGTCATAAAACTCAATTTTAGGCCATGGTCCTACGTGATTCTCGTTTTCTTTCGTATTAAATAAAAAGGGGAAGTCTCCGTTCTTAATACCTTCTTGTAAACCCATAGTTTTCGGTAATTTTGGATAACTTTTCCCCTAAAAACAAAAAGCTTTCTTTGAAAGAAATATTCGCGACTGATAATTATATAATCTTTTGTCCTTGTGCAATAATATTAGGGGAATAGTGTTGTTTTTCGATAAGATCCCTTGCTACTAGTAAAGTATCAAAGCGAGAACTATTGTGTGCAATTCCTACCACTCTCTCGAGGTTTGGACCTTGATTAAGGACATGGATGATAAATGGTTGCGTGTCATAAAACACAAAGTCTCTATCACCTTCTGCATTACCACATACAACACATTTATACTCAACTTCCTTGTCCTTGTCACATTCGTGACAGCACAAATTAAGTTTGCACGATGCTCCCTTTCTCCCTTTCCATTCTTTTCTAGTGGCTGGGTTTCTACATCGAAAATAACGTACAAAAAGTTTTTAATAAGCTTATTCTGTAACGTCTTAACGAAACAGAAGTTCATCGGTTCAACATGCGTTAGACATATATTACAAAAACGTTCCCCACAAACATTTTTTTCCAAGACGAGAATCAATTTTAACTCCACACTTTGGGCAAAGCTTCACTAATAACATACGGGCCTAGCATTCTCTTTCATACTATGAGTGCGATAGCATGAAAGAGTAGGAGATGTTCTCAAACAATCCTTACATTGAATATTACTCTCTTCATCATTCACCATCATCCGTAATAATATGTCTCTCCTCACGCATTTCGCATTGATACTCACACCTATGTTTAAATTGATGAGAAAAGGGAGTAAGACAATCAGGACAATACCCCCTTTTACTCAGAAAGGATTTTATACTTGAAATGATTATATAGTGCTGGTCTTAATAAAAGAGAAATAGCTTTTTACTAGAAATAGCACTCTGCCCTTGATACCATATAGTAAAATCTCTTGTCATTGGACTGCGTACATATACAACAATTTGGTACTCATCCCCAAAATAAGCTTGGAACTTGTCCAACTCTTCGATACCCCCACCGTTTGTCCCTTTCAAGTCAACACCTGCAGCTTCACATAGATCTTTCTCTTTCTCCATCCAAAACTTTGGTCTGTTACGCATATAGTGTGTCTCTTTTTTCATGTCTCACTTGCTCTACTTCGAGCCAGACAAAGTGCTCGCGCGAGACAACCATAGCTCCCATCGCCAGGAAAGCTCTGAACGGAAATGATATGTTTTTGTAAGTACTCCTCCAGTGAGATATACTTTTCATTATTCTTTCGACCCTGTCCACGTATCGGGTCCGTAATATGACATTTGATCGTAATTCTTTCACCAACGAGAAATACCTCGTTCGACTTCAAAATATTTTCCAAAGTGGAAAAAATATGATCAACTGTCATATTTGGACGTTTTCTCCAAGGAATATAAACGGGGCGCCCGAGGGTGTAGTTTGAACTGTATATGGAAAAGCCAATATAACTATCTTGGTTCACATCAGACAATACTTGTTCAAGGGAGAAAGTAAACAGGGCCTCAACATCCTGTTCGCGGTTTAAAATCCTGCCCGGCTCTAGAACTCGTATATTAACCTCTACTCCACGTAGAGGGAAACTGGTATATTCTCGAATACGGTGGGATATCACTTCAAACATATTTTCCCCTGTTCCATGCAGCTGGGATAGGCATTCTCATTCACCCAATTACTCTCATCTTCCCTTTCCTTCCTAGCGATATCATTAAAAATATCTCTCCCTAAAAAAATCAACAATGTTATTGCATAGTTCATCCCCCCTCGGCGACATTTCCAAAACATTATGCGGTTGAGAATGCATATCCACTCTCACAGAGCTGTCTAAATCCCCATTCAAACTTACCCTATCAAGTCTGTGAGAGTCTGCATGACTGGTACTACGAATATCAGCAGCAAATGAAGTACTTGGCATATGAGTAAGAGAAGTGGTTGGGAGAGGATGGGTAGAGGTTGACGGAAGAGGTTCATCCATAGATTTAGTGCGGATAGGAGTAGGTGATGCTGGGATGAGTCCAGAGGATAAGGATATGACAGAGGAACATATTCCAGTGGTGGTACAATAAACTGTGGAATTAGTAAATACACAAGTCAATGTGTTCGCTAGTGAGGTGGTGGTGGTAATGTAAACACTAGTACTAGTCACAAATGGAGCAGATTGGCTGGTAGCATTATCTATATTAGAAGGTACAGTGAATGAGAAAGGAAGGAGAAACCTTTTGCTTTGAATGATGGTCAGAGATTCATCTTCGTTTGCACGAACATAGATCTCTGAATCACCACTCTCCGCATGAGGTACTAAGCCTAAAAGCATAGCCACTATAGGCTCAAGCAATCACCCTCCTTCCACATCCACTGGATCTACTAACATACAATAATGCTGCCAGCCTAATCGTACAATTTCCTCCCTACAAAAAATCCCCCCATTCCTAAATTAATAAAATCCTTCTTGCTCTCACACCTGGTTAAAATGGCTTTATACATGTTTATATTCTCTTTGGATTTCTCACAAAGCATGTGAATGAATGGAAACAGATTGCAGGATAATGGATAACACCCATTTGCTCCATAACTACATTCCTCACCCCATGTGTTCAGCATCCTCTCCCCATCACCATATCCTTTTTCAGCTTCTCCAATCAAAAGACTATCTACAGCATTCATAAGATTGGTGATACTGCTGAAAATATAAAAAACAATAAATTAGTATTATTCTTCCTTATCACGGATCAACTAATTAAATGAAAATATATCATGTCTACTACATAGTAACAAATACTGTACAAAGAGTATGATTGAGTACTTTAAAATTGAGAGTTAATCTTCCTTTTTTCATATCCTCGTTACTCAAGCTTCCTTCATAAAATATCAGATTCAATTATAAAGAAATGACACTGAACTAATATTCCTCTATAAAGATTCACATGAAACAACATTTAATACTGCCTGAAACAACGTTCGCCTAGTATTCACTTACAAAAATCTTACATACAATGTCATCGAACCATTATTCATATGAAACAAGACTGAAGCATCAATCCCTTATAAACATCTCACTTGTAATATTCCATATAAAACAAGCTTAACCAAACATTTATTTAAAATCCTACATCAAACATGAACTCATTTGCAATGACCCACTTGAAACAACGATGAACCAACATTAAATCTCGCCATTGGACCAAACACATTTTCTTATAAAAATCGTACCATTGGCCCAAACATTTTCTTACCGTTGGGCCAACCACATTTTCTACCGTTAGGCCAACCATATATTTTTACATCAACCACGTCTTTTATTAAAATCTTACCATTGAGGGAATCACATTTTCTTACTGTTTGGTCAACCACATTTTATTACCCTTGGGCCAACCCCATTTTCTTAAAGTTGGGCCAAGCACATTTTTTACCGTTGAGTCAACCATAATTTTATTAAAATTTTACTGTTGCGCCAACCACATTTTTAATTAAAATCTCACCATTGGGTCATGCACATTTAAAAAAATATTGATCCATCATGAAAGATCATCCCTTTATCAAAATTCTATTCACCTTAAATCAAATATTTATCTTTTTCAGCAAAATTTGTAAACACTCATTTAAGAACTGTCTTCTTGAAAAGTTTCGAATTCAAAAGGTCCAAATTGAAATCTGAAAGGAAAAAATAAGTAATTATTATTATTATTCCCTATTCACATTTTAACTTCACACACACACACTTCCTACATAATACTAATAAATATTCTTTGTATAACATCCTTGTGAAAAAGGGATATCCCACTAATATACTGTGGATACCCTAACGATAGCGCATGAATACCTTAACATTTACTCTTCACATTTAATTTTAATAAAAGAAATCAAATCATATTTAATTCAAGTTTCGCTCAGCTAGAAGAAGAAGAAGGAACAGAGCACACTGTAGTCTTCACTTTCTTTTCCTTTTCAAAACCTAAAAATTAAAAAGTTATTTAACCATCATTATTATTATTTAAAAAAAACATTACTATTATTATTACTATTACTATCTTCATTATTACTATTATTTTAATTGATTATGCAAAAGTTACTAAAATTAATTTTCACTCTCGGTCATACATAGCTATAAATAAAACAAGTGCTAGTGTGAAATACTACAAAAGTTTGACTGAATAGCTGAAAAGTCAAAACTTGATAGAAATCCCCAATTCACCTCTGTGTGAAATTTCTCTGGACTACTCACGCAAATCGTAAGCAAGATGTTTCAAATAACTACTCAGTCAAATCAGAAACATGGCAAGTGTGTTTGAAAATGAGCCCTTAGTTTATGAAATCCTCTGAAATGCTTCTTTTGAATACGTCCCTCATTTTCATAAGAGGCACAGATGCTTAAAGAACATAAAATAGAACTTAACTATTCAACCAAATCACAAGTAAAGCACCTAATGCATGTGCTACTAACACTGGTTATCCATTGGATATACTATGGATTTCCTTACTAGTGCAAGTGACGAGGACATTTCAAAGGGGGTGCTCTCAAACATTTAAGAGGTAAGGTCTCCACTCTAAAGTCTGGTAAAAGCACTGTTCCAAACCCTTTAAATACTAAAGCATCTTATCCTCCGATTATATCATAGATATCCTGAAATTATACTATGAATCCTTTTAAATAAAAATTATTTAGCTTCCATTAAAATTTCCTTCTCCTAATACTTTCAATATACACCCTGGCTGAGACCTTACTCAATTCTTTCACCCCTCAATCCCAGGCCTGAGTCTTAGATACCTAGAGGCCATAAATAAAACATATCATATTCAAACCATCACAGTAAAGTCTAAAGAACATAAATAAAAGAAAAGAGCATTCCCGTACTATTCGATAGCTCCTGAGTTCGAGCCCCATTGCCCGACCATCCATCCTAACTAATGTTTTTTCAGGGTTTTTCGTCAGTCACACTACGCAAAAGCCGGGGTGGCACCTTTAATATAGACCCTGACGGACACTTTCCTGAATCATTCCCCCTCCTCTACCCCCGGCCTGGGCCTTAGATGCCTAAAGGGCATAAATAAAAGAAAAGAAGATACATGTAGCATTCGATAGGTCGTGGATTCAATACCAGCGGGTGACCATCTTGACTTGCGTTTTTTAAATATTTTCCTCACTCACATTAGGCAAATGCATGAATGACACCTTCAATATAGATCCGGACTAACACCTTCCTGGATCCTTTCTCCCTCCTCTATCCTCCGCCCTGAGCCTTAGATGCCTAAAGTCATAAATAAAAGAAATCAAATACAAACTAAAGTTTATACGCCAAAAATGAAAGGAAAGAGCATTCGCATAGCATTTGATAGGTCATGGGTCGCATTCCCAGGGGCCGACCATCCTGAGGTTTTCCATGGTTTTTTTTAGTCACACCAGGCAAATGCCAGGATAGCGCCTTGAATATAAGCACTGCCCGAAACCTTCCAGCATCCTTTCCCCTCCTCTATCCTCCGGCCTGAGCCCTAAAGGCCATAAATAAAAGAAATCAAATTCAAATTCAAACTACTAAACTAAAGTCCAGCAAAAGCAGTGTTCGAAATCCTCTAAATTCTAAAAGAATAAGTTTATAAAGTCCCCCCAAACCTATTTTTTAAAAAATAAAAATTATTTACTTTTGATTGAAATTTCCTTCAACAATCACCACACAATAATACGATGATTTCAAAATCTGACGTCAAGAACTTTTAAAAAATTCAAAAATACTCTCACAGTACGATATAACAACTTCAATCTTACACTAAAGAATGAAAATTCAATCGATCAACTTAGCATTATATAGGAATCTCATATCTGCACACTACGCATGCTCCATACAGAAACTAAAACTTTCCCCTCTACGCATCATGTAAAAGTAACAAATGACGTAGATCGAACGCAAAACATTTTACTCATTAAGGTTCATGACCTCTATATCTCCATACAAACTTTGATTTCACATTTGGGATTCACGTATGATACAACTAGAACGCTTAAGCAAGCGTTTTGTCATCGGGAAAAGTGACTTCTTTCCAAACTATGATAACACCTCGCAATACGTACATCTTACTCACAATTTACAAGTTTATGTACACTTCATACAACATAACAAATCAGTCATCAAACTCTGAATTACACTGTCACTTCAATATCAGAAAGATGCTTTCAAACGTCAGAGGATGACTAAACAAAAATAATTAAATCAAATTCCTGTTTGTCTGAACTAAATACACATTAGACACTAACATGCACTGCTGATAATCAATGTATTTTCACTTCTTTAACAGATACCAATTCTAGTATGACAAGTGACTAATACACTGATGTCATCCACGATCTTTTTATCTTCTCTATAAGGAAAGAGAAGACAAAAAAACAAAAAAATCATAAACCTTGATTCAAAACAAGTGACGGACTTAGTGTACACACAGTAAGCAGTATAAGGATAATACTCTTACTTGTTTAACGTTCAACAAACAAAAAAGATTAGATTCGTCTCCGGAAAATCAGAGAAAAAATTCTTCATTTAGTCTCTTTTGTATATTTATAGAGTTCACTGTCTCTCTGCTTACACAGTACTTTTTTTAGATGAATAAAATGAAATTATCCTACACTCTTCCCCAAAAATTCAAAATTAAGGTGAGCTTTTTTAAAAATCTATATTTTCTTTTCAATTTAAATTCCATACTTAGAGTATACACCTTTTCTCTATAATTCAATTTCCAGATGATTACCGAATTATTATAAATATCGTGCTAAGGATGAGATCACAGGGTTTCTAAGAGGATTTTTAATTTGGGGGGCTGTAAATTTTCAGGACGGGGTACAGTTTTTCTGCCAGGATTTTTAATTTGAAGGGATCTGTGAATTTTCAAGACAGGACGGATTTTTAATTTTAAAGGGTCTCTGAATTTTCAGGACAGGACGCACAGTTTTCTATAAAGTAGGCTATAGGGTTTCTAGCAGGATTTTTTATTTCGGGGGTCTGTGAATTTTCAGGACAGCACGCACAGTTTTTTACCAAGTAGGCTATAGTGTCTCTACCAGGATTTTTAATTTTGGAGGGTCTGTGAATTTTCAGGACAGGACGCACAGTTTTCTATCCAGTAGGCTATAGGGCTTTTACCAGGATTTTTAATTTCGGGGGTCTGAATTTTCAAGACAGGGCGCACAATTTGCTATCAATTAAGCTATAGGATTTTTAATTTGGAGGGGGCTGTGAATATTCATAACAGCACGTACATTTCTGCCAGGATTTTCATTTTTAAGGAGTCCGTGAATTCTAAGAACAGGAGTTATAGTTTTCTATCGAGCAGGTTACAGCGTTTTCTATCAGGATTTCTTTTCTCCTCAAAATTCCCCCGTAATCTTGTACGAACAGACACCCCCAAAAGGATTTTTCTTTCGCGATTTTCCCACCAAAATAGTTGTGGCAACCTCGCATGGCTCATCTAACAAAACGTCTGGCAACACAGAAATGATGTCAAACGTCAATGGACTCACAACTCACTTACGGACGCATGATCACATCACCCCAAAGCATTTCCCTGTCGCGATTTTCACACCAAAATTCACCCGTCATCTTCTACGAACACACACGCCAAAGGATTTTCCAGTCATGATCACCTTTTTCCACAAAAAATCGCTCGTAATCTTCTACGAACACATACACCAAAGGATTTTCCTTCACCACAAAGGATTTTCCTGTCGCGATCACCCCCACCGCAAATGATTTTAGTGTCGCGAGTTTTGGTAACGAGTTGGTACCTATACTACTGAAAAGGGAAGCGTCAAATACTTGTGTATGGTTTGGTGGCACGCGCAGCTACGAACGATCAAATTATTAACTCTTTTGTTGCGCTTATTCCGCTTACGGACGCAACAAGCGACACTTTACATGCGAATGCTTAACTTTTTCGAACGTCATGGCATTACATATAAAGAAAATATGATAGGCTTTGCTGCTGATGGTGCTAATTCGATATTAGGAGAAAGACATTCATTACCCACATTTTTAAAAGAAGATATCCATCATCTGTTCGTAATGAAATTTTTTTATCATTCATTTGCATTGTGCGCATCCTACCCATGTATGAAACTTCCTAGAGGTATAGAGGATCTTGAGAGGGATTTTTACATTTTTTTTCAGCGTAACGCTAAACGGCTAGGTGAGCTTGAGGAATTCCGAGATTTTCCTAATATCAAACCACATAAGCTACTACATCCAAGTCTAACACGTTGACTTTCACTACTTGCCGTAGTTCGCAAACTTTTGGAACAATATGAAGCATTGAAACTGTATTTCACCAACGCTGTACTTGCTGAACGACTTTTGGCATGCGAGACAATTTTATCAAAATTAAGTGACCCGACAACAAAATTATATCTTCATTTTTTTAAATTCATTTTACCTCTTTTTAACAACTTAAACTTGCAAATACAGTCAGAATCCCCCCCAAATCCATGCTCTATATTCACAAGTTCAATCTATATTGAAAACCATTTTAGATTGCTACGTCTTCACATTTGATATGAAACGATGGCCTGCATGAAAAGTTGAAAGAAAAAAGTACTATTCTCACAGCTCGTGCATGCAGAGCTATACAAGACATACTAGTGCCAAAGCTGATCATACATCAATGCAGACCGATAACACATCTCATCGTTCAACACCTTCAACTTGTTTAAGGACCTCAGATTGAATGTTCGATTTAAAAAGAAACTGCTTCTTTTGTGGAAAAAATCGGTGTTGAAACTTCATCAGAGCACAGTGTTTTCCCATGATTTTGACTTTAGAAATGAGGGAAAATCTTATCAAGAAATTTGATTTGCGAAATGATAAGTAGCGTAAAGTACAGACTTCTTATTGTGAGTAATCTTGTGGTACCAGAAGTATCATGGAAAATATTCCAAGGATTTTTCAAGTACTAAAGCAATTAGGAAACTCGTCTGTCGACCAAAATAGAAACTGGGTAAGTCATTTTCTATGTTATGTGAGTACATATAAAAAGGTGACGAATGCCCGTACACTCTGAATGAATTATATATATTCTTGACTAGATACACACTATATCATGAAACGTGTATCTAGTCAAGAGGATGGCTGTCATATACAGACAAACATCTTTAATAACATATTAAGAATCGGATAGTTGTTTCAAATGTTTCTTGAAGGAAAAAATGTACTCTACTTATCGGACATGGTTTATAAAATTATGTATCAGTGATATAACGGCAGGGAACTGATCCAACTACTGAACGTTTAAGAATGGTATTAGATGCAGCCGACATCATACGAGAAGACATACAGAGGATGGCTTATGATTGAAAAATATACTCAGATTCATTGATAGCAAGCCTGACGGGCCAAACTTCATTTTAGGTGTTTATGGAGGGAGTAGCGACAAAGAAGTTAGCTTCTGAATCACAGGAAGTTAACGCTGTAGATCACCCCCGCCATCTTGGTACGCACCTTCCATTGATTTACACGGGAATTGTTTTACTCATTTTATGCCTCTCGGATGTAGAATATTTAAGTTCTGCTTTCACAAAATTTGTCTTGGTGGTTATTTTGACTCTTGTATAGTTTTGGTTTGTGAAGTTTCTCCAAATATATAAGTATAATGTATTATTAATAGTTTGCTATATAAATCGCAATATGTTAACGGGCAATTATACTGTTCCTGTGTAAAATATTGCATTTCTATAAAGTAGCATGAGTAAAAGAGAACATGACGATAAACTGGGCGAAAACAGAAGTTAAAACTATACTCCTGAAAAGTATAAGACGAGTAAAACAATTCCCATGTTAATCAATGGAAAGTGCGTACCACGATGGCGGGAGTGATCTACAGCCTTAACAGGAAATGCATTGTATTTCCATGCTATAATAAATATCAACTGTAATACCAAGATTATTCCTGTCACCATGCAGACCAGTCTGTTATTACCTCTTCACCGATTACATGGATCAAAATATCTATTCAGTCTATTACCATTCATTGGAGTCGGCGTATTATGTCATGAAACTTATGTATACATGATCTCTTTTATCAATGCAGGACTATCAAAAGTTAATAGTGAAAGGTTTCTTCAGCATGTGTTTGACGACACAGATGAAAATATCAGCCCGTGGCATAATTGATGAATTGACATGCAAAAGCTAACTTGTAACGTAGATACAGTTTTTCACAATCAACGAAAACGTATTCCAGCCTGCCATATGCATATACGTGAACCATTCATTTTCACATGCTTCTATCGCTGAGTACGTTCGTGTTTGCGTGACTTTCATACTGTATTGACATTAAGCTTATCCTCTATATCGTACAATTCCATATCGTATCTCATTTTTTCAAAGTTAGGACATGTTCGCGTTTGCGTGTCACCTCCACAATTTAAGTACGTTCCATGCTAGGGAAGGGATCCAATGTCTTATACCTAGTACCAGTACTAACACTCGGGTAAAGGTTCAACGAATTCAGAGTGGTTCTTTCAATCTTGAAGTATTCATGCAATCCATCGTTTCGTTTCAAACTAGCCTCAATAATTATATTTTCAGGATTAGAGTTTCTCTTCCAAGATATTTCCCACTAAGAACACACAATAAATCAAAATCAATCATTCTTCTTTTATTGTATTTCTAATAAATTCCGCTAAGCAAATTTTCACAAGACCCTGACAAAGTTTCTTTAGAATGATAACCGATTACTACGCTATCATAGAAAATAATAAATATAACCTACAGAATTCAATTGACAATACCACATCTTTAAAGGTAAGTTATATTAGAAACTAAAATTACCAACTACATTTAATTTTCAGCTAAGAGAGGTATGACTAACTTTATCGCCACAAATTATCTGAGGTTTTTTTGCTCTTTCTGATTACAGAAATAGCTTAAAATTCACAGTACTTTCTTCTTTTTCTCACTACCCACACAGCAACTTTGACCTGATTTAAAAGTTAATCAAGTTTACTTTGACAAGAGGAATTATTTGATGCAAGATGGAATTTAAATAAATAAGGATTAAACACTGTTGAATCAAGCACTCTAGTTTAAAAGAATCAAGGTTGAAGTAGCTTTCCAGAACAAGAAATTAATATAAATTGTACTTCTTCCAAAAATAAAAACATTGTCCGGCAAGGAGAGAAATCGAGGGTCCGGAAATGACATTCCAGTCATGGTTAAAAAAAATCTGTGAAAACTGACAGTAATTTTGTTACTGTTACAGTAATTTTGTAAGAACTGCAGTACGCATTTTGGTATTATTCCATTCTAAATTTAGGTTTTACGCAAATGTCATTATAATGACAAAATAACAGGCACTACGGGAAATTTGTACATGTATCCTGCTGAAAATACATTCTCGGCAGAAGTCTAAACTGAGAAATGTAAGAAAGTCCATGCTCTCTGCACTTTTTATCAGGTAAAAACTCATGGGTAAACTACGTGAAAGACATCATGTACGAAAAGCATGATGAGCAGTGCGAAAGAACAGTAAGCGTAAGGATAATATACACACTTGTTCTCATGGCTCATCGGAGGAACAAATGTAAGATATGGAATGTTTATGTGTTAATTGGATCAAACTTTAACTCATTGTCTTTTATGAGAATAATTAAAATGAACATTCAATCAATAAAAAAGAATAATGAGTGCACATTGCACGTGTTATTTTTTTGAGAGTTTCAAAATGTGGTCAACAGATGGCTCTACTTTCGGAAGGAGGAAAGCGAAGTGAGCAACTTTTTTTTATATGTAACTAACGTGTTGTTTTTATTATTTAGTTATAGGCACAGCATTTAATGTCGTTGAGCTTTGATTGGTAACTAAATTATAACTGTTGATGTATTAGTAATTTAATGTTGCAAAGTATTAAGTGCATGAAGTAGATGTACAGTCTTTGTATGTCATTACATTGTGGAGTAAACTTATGATCACATTCTGGCCACAGGACGCTCCACCTGATTAAAAAAGAGTATTGGTAGCCGGCCAATCGAAACAACCGGGGACTTTTTGCTTCTTAGGAAGGAAGTAAATCCGCATTGATTAGTTTTATTTTCGACTTTGGCTATTCATATTGGTTTATCGAATTCTGGTTTAATGATATATAAGTTCGTATTCCTTGTTAGAACCATCTGACGAACAATCAGCAACTACCAAAGCACCAAGTGCTTTTAATTTTTGAAGTGTAACGCTCTCCGGGGCTGTTACCATAAACTAATTCAACATTGGCAAAATAAACAGTGTAAACACATTAATACATCTAACAATTTTTAGTCGCTTTCTTGGTTGACGACTCCTGCTACTGTTCTCTGGCTAACGATTAACGGTCCAAATTATATAAATCATGAATACACCAAAAGGAACTAAGGCAACCAGAGGAACC
Organism: Lepisma saccharinum; assembly: GCA_022664845.1. Classification (NCBI taxonomy): domain Eukaryota; kingdom Metazoa; phylum Arthropoda; class Insecta; order Zygentoma; family Lepismatidae; genus Lepisma; species Lepisma saccharinum. The sequence goes on from JAGDQP010001054.1 coordinate 124,338, forward strand.
AATGCGACTGGTAGAGGCGGTCTATCTCGAGTGTCGGATAGACGATCTGATTTCACTAGCCAACAGTCATCAAAACTTTCCCCTGAAAGGTTTTTGGTCACTCTTGCAAATCAGGCCGACAGTATCCCAACAAATACAACTGTGCTGACTTGTCCCAACTACAGATCGCTCAACACTGCAGTACCTGGCATTCCACCGGCTCAAACAAAATCCATCAAAGGCGCAATCTCGAAAGTTACACCCAAAGATGCTAATGCAACGAAAAGCAAGAAAGTAACTGAGCAGAAGGAAAGGGCAAGACATATCTCTACATCCAGTAATGGCTCTACTGACCCAAAACGCACAAGAGCCCATTCTCCTATGGAGATGGGATACAGCGCAGCATTGCAATCACCATCTACTCAGAAGTCGGCAGACGGAAATCCGGATATAGAAGAGGCAATTAAACACACAGAAAATCCATCCCACATTTATAATTTCCTACTCACAAAGTACGATCCGAAATTTGAAACTTCAAAAGCAATCAGCCAACAAATCGCTAAATATGTACCCAGAGCGACTATAGAGGAAATAAAGCACACCAGGAATGGTATTATTATCAAATCAAGAGATCAGCATTTTGATACGTACGTGCGAGACAAAGCCACATTTGAAATATTTGGGAAGGATGCACATATAGCGAAACTCCAATCGAAGCAAGGTAAATCCCCACCACCTCTTAGGAAACCCCCAATACTGTCTGTAGTTATTCGTGGAGTGGCTCCTACACTTACGGACGATGAAATTGAAGAAGAACTAAAGCAACATGAGCTGGAAATTAAGAAATGCTTACGAATACGTAATAACGACGGGCCTACTTACATGGTACGGGTGCTCACAGACTCACAAAATACAATTGACCTTCTCCTGGAGCAGGGAGCATACATTTACCATGAACGGTACAGAGTAGAACCTTCTCGTACAAAGTCACCCCTTCCATATCGCTGTGAGAAATGCCAACAGTACAATTCTCACACTACCACAAATTGTCCGAATACTGTGAAATGTGGATACTGCACGGGAACACATGCAACAAAGGAATGCAAGAACCTAGAAAAACCACCTAAATGTTCAACCTGTGAAAACCAGCACCCTACCTATAGCTATAAATGCCAAGAAAAACCAAATCCTGAACCCACAAAGCCAGACCTAGTTGTACCGCTACGCTTAGCACCAACGAATAATCCCGATCAGACGTTTACGCCATACGTCACACTTGAGGACATGTTACGATTCACTACACTAGCCTTTCAAAATATCTTTCCGTTCGAGAGAGATCGTATACTCAACCAGGTCACATTTGCAGCAAATTCTGTCTTCAAAGCTAATATCACTGCCACTTACTCTGGACCATACGTCTATTTCCGCTGTTCCAGATCAGAAACAGAATCATAATGGCTCGGTCAAGGAATTGTTCCTACAAATTTTTGTTCTTAAACATCAGATCTCTCAAGACACACAAGGTTCTATTTATTCAACTTCTGGCAGACTACAATGTAGATTGTTTTCTCCTAAATGAAACCGCACTACAATCTAGAGATCAGACTATTCTCAAGCCATATTTATACAATAAACACGATGGGCCTCCGACTGCACAGCGAGCCTCTGGTGGTACAATGATAGGTTATAAGAAACACATACCAGCTAGACCTCATCTACCAAAAACCGATCTACAAATACCAGAATTCAATATCACAACTGTATATCTCGCACAATTTACCCTCACCTTAGCCACAATCTACGTCAGACCACACCATCCAATTCCATTCCAGTTTTTTCAGTATCTGTCAGATACATTTAGACACTATGTTATTATGGCCGATATTAACTTCCATAGTCGCAGTGCTCAAGAACGAACAAATTTCAGATCAATGATCGATACCAACACAAGCGCTCACATGCTGGATCTTCCTCAACAGACAAGACCTATAAGCAATACTACTCCTGACGTCGTGCTTGTATCATCCACAATCATAAACAAGGTGAATGTTAAAGTTCTGGATGACATTGGAAGTGATCACTTACCAGTTCTGCTTGAATTTCAAACACACTCCGTCAGCAATAATAATACAGATACCACCAAGAAAACTGCAGTTGACTATTCTAGAGCTGATTGGAACAAATATAGGACAGAACTAACAAATAAACTCTCATGCGCTCCTAGCCTCAACTCCATACATGATGCCATACAAGTAACTGACTTTGTGCAAACAAGTATCCAAGACGCTTCCACTTCAAGCATTCCGACGAAAAAAGTCCAACCCTACAAACCACGACTACCTCCTCGCTATGCTGCATACGCAACACAGGTGCGAAACTTGTATAACGAATACAAAAGAACCAGAAGTGAAGAAGTACTAAACTTGAGAAGAAGATATCAAAGGATGGTCAGGAACTACATAATCGCTTACAAACGACTGGAGTGGAATAGGGCATGCACTAAACTAGAACAAACTAAAAACCCAACACTGTTCTGGAAAAAGTTTCACCAGCTTACAGGCACAACCACACTATCAACGTACCCTATTATACACAATCATCAAGCACCACAAACCGATAATGAAAAAGCCAATGCGTTTGCATCTCACTTTGAAAAGGTTTATTCACCACAAAACACATTCACACTACCATTCCACGAAAAGGTAGAAGCGACAATAATAGCCAACGATGACAAGCACAAACCAAACGAACGTGACATTAATGACATGCCCAATACACTACTGAATGAAGCAATAACAGAAGAGGAAATACGTTCAATCGTTCGCCACAAGAAAAGTACTGCACCCGGACCAGACAATATTACATATCGTCATATCAAGGAAGGACCTACGATTCTTTTCGAACTGCTGGCTGTTCTGTACACCTTCCTTCTCAGAGTTGGACTATATCCGCCTCAATTCAAAGTTTCTCACATGATTCTATTTCTCAAGCCAAACAAAGACCCAACAAATCCAGGATCATATAGACCTATTCAGCTAACATCTACACTAGGTAAGGTACTAGAGCGCATAATAGTAAAAAGACTCCACGGGATACTAGCAAACAAGTCAATATTACCACTATCACAAGCAGGATTTAGACCTTCCAGCAGCACGCACGACCAGCTTCTAAGACTGACCAACATCATAACTCATCAGTTCAATAGGATACAACCATCCTGTCTTCTCCTCTTTGACATAGAAAAAGCCTTCGACCATGTTTGGCATGCTGGACTGCTATACAAACTACAGAGATATCGATTTCCTTTATATTTTATCCGCTTTATCACATCCTTCCTCAAGGAACGTCTCATATATATTCTAATAAACCAAGCGAAGTCACGCGCAATACGACCGAGAACAGGAGTACCACAAGGATCATCCCTTTCTCCTTTACTCTACATATTATACACTGCAGATATGCCGAAACCAATTCCAAATTTCCATCACTTCCTTTTTGCCGATGATACCGCATTCCTGGCTACAGCTCCCAGCATACAGGTAATAAATTCCAGCCTTGACCGCATGATAGAGCTGTTCGAAATATGGTGCAACAGGTGGAAACTAAAAATAAATGGCGACAAAACTCAAGCTCTCGTTATACTGCCTCCGAACCGGACTTCTAGAGTATACCGAAATACTTCCCTATTACAACTTACAGTCGGTGGAATTAAGATACCAATTGCAAAAACAGCCAAGTACCTAGGTATCACATTTGACAGACATTTAACATGGAATGCTCACCTGAACGAAGTCAACCGAAAAGCTCAGAATAGGCTAAATCTTCTAAAACGATTATGTGGCACAAGTTGGGGCTTACATCCACAAACGCTTATAAACACATATAAGACATTTCTACGGCCACTACTGACATATGGATTTACAACTTGGGTGTCGGCATCGGCCAAATATTACGAAAGGCTTAAAATCTTAGAAAGACATGCCCTACGTACAGCCTACAGAATCAAACTCCCGAGTCCAACCCAAGAACTCTACAATAGGATCGATTTCCCTGAAATCACTGCACACATAGCTTCACTTCGATACAACTACATTGCAAAACGCATTGGTACGGACCACCCGTTGATGCAAGATATCATCCGAACCGACCTAAACATATCTGCCGCTCCACGCTTCCATTTCGCACCTCTAGATCACCTCCTTGCACTATATGTCAGAACACTTCCACCCGACCATCCAGATCACGACAATTACGAAGACATGCCAGTAGAGAACTACCGGCACATTTATGCCCTGTAAAAACAATTTAAAAATAAGCCAAGCTACATCTCACAAAATCATGCCCATGCCAAACAACCCTCAGGAAATTATATATTAAAAAAATCACTTAGACCATCTAACAATAATTAAATACAAAATATATTATGAACAACTCTGGAAAGAAAGGGCGTAACCCTTTGTACCCCTCATCAGAGGGGCATCTTTAACTAACTAACTAACTAACTAACTTTTCCAAGTCATTCCAGGAAGCCACCCTGGAAAATAAAAATACGGCGTTGGAAGCAAACCAACTAAAAAAATGTACATTTTTTTACCAAAAAAGAAAAGGAAGTACCCTTTATTCATTCGTTCCAACTTCGTCTTCATTCGTTTCTTTCCAGCTTTGTTCCCTTGTTTCTAAATGTGTTCGGTCTTTCGGTTATTGAATGTTGTTTCCCACTCTGTTGTTTTGGTCACTTGTTTTACTGCATTTTGTTGGCAATCGTGTCTTGCTTCTCTCTTTCCATACGCTTGGTTAACAACCCTGTCTTGTTGCTTTATTTCCATGCATTTGATTAGCAACCCTGTTTCGTTCTTCTTTCCTCTTCTTGTAGAGGAATGACCTTTCCAGGCGCCATCTTAAAATTCAGTGTATTACCTTTTTCCCATTGCACTCATAGCCTTGTACATTCACCCCCCTGCTGGCGTCACCTAGGATCTTGTTCAAACTGGACTTTGCTGTTATGAAATCGGAATTTCCACTTCATCACCAACTATGATGACGCAATCTTACTTTTCAGTGTTTATTCTAATAAAGCATTATGCAATCCTTCCAAATTTCCCCACAATCAGCACTGCTGACGTCACCACATACCACTTGCGAAAACACTGAACTACCACGCTCCATGCTGGCCATCTTAAAATTCAGTGTTTCTTGCAGAAACGGTTGCGTAATACTTTTTCCCATTTCACTCATAGCCTTGTTCATTCACCCCGCTGACGTCAGCAGCCATCAACCACTGGACTACGACGCTCCATGGCGGCCATCTTGGAATTCAGTGTTTCTTGCAGAAACGATTGCGTAATACCTTTTACCACCCACATTCAACTCATAGCCTTGGACAAGCACCTCTGCTGACGTCACCATGTCTTACAGCAACACAAACAACCAACCTACCCGGCTCATGACGTCATCACGGCCGCCATCTTGAAATTCAGTAAATGTCGACCGTATTCTACTGATGAATCATAGGACATAAGTAAAGTAGAACAGCTCTCAGTTGTTGTACGATATTACTTTGAAGGGACAGTGCATGAGAGATTCATTGGTTTTCATCCTGCTGAAAATTTAGTTTCCGAGTCATTGTATTGGTATATAAAAGAAACTCTGTGCAGTTGCGGTGTTCTTCTAGAAAACTGTTTGTCAAACATGCGATGGAGCCAACGTTTTGAGTGGGCAATCTCGTGGAGTACAAGCACTAATTAAGCAAAAAATATCTCAAGCCATTTATATCCATTGTATGAACCATAGATTAAACCTTATTATTGTGCATGCGTGTAAAAGAATAACTTACTGCAGAAACTTTTTCGACCTCTTAGGATCTCTGTATGTGTTTCTTAGTGGATCAGTGCCACATGCAAAATTTACTAGGATGCAAGGAAAGTTAGGAATGCAGCAAGTTGTTGAGCTTCAGAGACTAAGTGATATAAGATCGGCTTGTCAGGTAGGATTAAATGTTATTAAATTAAGTTTCCAGTAGTTTTGTAGTGTGGTAGTTACCGTTTTTCTGTGCTCTGTTTCATAGGCGCGTAACACATGTAAAAAGTGAGGGGACAAAATCGGCCAATAAGGGCAAGGTTAATCAATAATAATAATAAATTAATAATAATATCATGGTTTATTCTTATTGTATAAATCACTTTTGTGTCATTGGCTCTTAGGATAAGCATTGTTTTAAAATCTTTCTTTGTATTTGAGGACTGCATCAGTCATGGTTGCTGTTCGCCTCGATCTTGAAGAGAAGTTAACAAGAAGCCCCTGCAATTTCTCAAATGTCTCCTTTACGTTGTAGTGATTAGCTATCGAATTCAAATTGCATGTAATCTCATGAGTATAAATACAGGGTGTTAGGTTAATGCGTACAAAAAAAATTAAGGGTAGATACCTGATGTCAAAATAAGAAAAAACGCCCTGTTGTAGTTTGGTCTAAAGTCCATAGTTTCTCAGGTGTAGGCTGCTGAAAGCGTGAGAAAATGAATCTCAGACGACTATATTTCAAACACTAACACTATCCAATGTAGAGAATGTGGCTTAATAAATCACTTAGGAAGTCATATCTATTCTATTCGAAAATGCATGTTTCAAAAATGTGCGATGCGTGTGCATGCAAGGGATTACACAAAGGGATGATGAACCGACCAGGAAGTTTATTGTCGATTCGCCAAGCCCTTTCAGGAATAACGTGTGCAGCATCGCACATGAAACATGAATCTTTAAATAGAGCTGGTATGACTTAAGTGATTTATGAAGCCGCATTCTCTACGTTGGATAGTGTTTGAAATATAGGCCTCCGAAATTCATTTCCCTACGCTTTCAGCAGCCTATATATCTCCGAAACTACGAGCTTTTGGCAAAAGTTCAGGTGGTCTTCTTTTTCTTGTTTTGACATCAGGTATCTACCCTTAATTTTTTTGTACACATTAATCTAACACGCTGTATAGTTGAGACTATATTAATAGGTCCACTTGTTCGAAATAATTAGATCATTTGAGTGACAAATTTTATCGGTATAAGTAACAATTTAGAAACTACAGTTTCTACATTTATATAATGAATTTAAGAAAAATGCTTTCTTCCTCGACGTATAAGAACAACTTAGCTGCAAGTTGGCCACAGCCATTCACATGAATAAATAAAATGTACTGTGTTTCTCACATTAAAACTCAACCGTACTTGAACAAATAATTTTTTTTTCTTCCTTTCTTTCTTAAGGCAAGGTGGGAGGTTTTGGAAGGCAAAAATTTGCAATTTTTCTTTTACTATTTTCCCATAAACGAAAAGAGATTATGAAATGTAATTTACCATGAAAATAGATAATGTTATTCTACACCAAAAAAATTACTTAAGAATAACCTTCAGTGTTGCCAGAATAAGGTTTTTCAGGTATCTGGATTAAGGTAGCGAGTAGGAAAATAAAGCCAACGGGATTTCATGCCAGATTATATTATCTGTCTAATGTGTTTTCTACTTTTCAAATAATACTCTCATTTTGTTTGTAATAAAATATTTTTGACACAAAGATATTAAAACTAAATTAAAGTATTTGAAATTTAAAATTATTTGAATGTTTTCAATTAATCAAATGTTAACATTTTTACTCGGAATAGTTTATTCTTCTACCTTAGTGTTATTTATGTACATTAAAGAGCCCCATTTGAAGTGCAGTTACTGCTTTGCACCAGTGTGCGAATTAACGGGAACTTTACAGGGGGGATAAAATGAGGAGGGTGGAAACGTCCGCATTACCATGAAAATAAATAGATTCGAAATAATGTTTCTCCTATTGACCTTCCAGTGTCCTCGGTAGATGAGTGGTTACGCTCGTCTCGTCGCATTGTAAGCAAGGGGTCTCGGGTTCGATTCCCGGTGGGGACACAAGTGATTCGGATCCTACTGTAGATCCCGTCCTTAGGACGTTATCATCATTCCATGGAAGACAATGGCAAACCACCATGCGTTCACCTTGCATAGAGACCTTCGGGTCAAAGACCTGCCTTCGGGCAGAACACTACATCATCATATTGACCTTCCACTAATCGGTCATCGCGTCCTGTGAATATTGCTGAGGTATCGTCAGTGATACGGCACAGAAAGTGGCTGCCTCTTATGTACTATCTTCTTATGGCATTAAATGTATAGTATTATGTATGGCATTAAGTATCTTCTGAACCACTAACTTTTTTTTTTACCCGTTTATCTTAGGATGCAGCTTGTGTGGCTATGAAGAGAACGTTTAGGGCAGTTATTCTAACACTTGCTGAGATAAGTAATGAAAATCGCAGTCGCTCTTCTGAAGCAAGACGTCTATTGAGTGAAGCGAATTTTCCGTTTGTGTTCCAACTCAACTTGTTCACACTTTTTCTTGGAAAGTTGAAAAGATTGTCAGATTATCTACAAAATAAGGGGAGCACACTGGCTGATGCTGTTTTAGTTACGAAGGGTGTAGTGGATTATTGTACTGATATTCGAAACACAGTCGAGGAGTTCCAAAAAATTTGGAATGAGCCTTTGGGTATTGCTGAAAATAATGGAATATCTCTAACGGGTCCAATGTGCAGAACACGATCACTGCCCCATCACTTACGTCAGTATATTATGACTGAGCAAATATCTGTTGAGGAAGAAGGTATCCAATCCCAAGAAGACTACAGACTTAGGATATTTCTTCCTGTAATTGACAGAATAATTGCAGAAATGAATAGGCGTTTTACAGAAAACACAGGTATTCTATGTGGGATAAGCAGTCTTCACCCTAAAAGTGAGTACTTCCTCTCGTTTGAGAAAATTGAACCACTTGCACCTCATTATGGATGTGATGTCGATAGTGTAAAGGTGGAACTGAAACTTCTCCCGAAAGTTTCGAAACGTTATGAGGAGGAGAAGCAATGTAAAATTACCTCCGTTTCTCAGTTTACATATTAACATAATTCTTTTGTTGATGTTCTTTCATACTAGGAAAAATCTTGTGACAATTAGTTTTATTCTTGTAAATTTTATTTAAAATGTTATGTTGTAGTTTAAAAATATGACTATAAGATTAGTAATCAAGTTATCAATGCCGAACTATTTTCTGCTGTCTTTCAATAATTCGGAAGTGATTCGGAGGTGGATAAATACTGACATGTATTTTCTTTTCCGAATTTTCATCCCCATCCTTTCTCCCAGTCTTTCGTTCAGAAAATTTGCCCCCCGGGAGGGGGGATTTCAGAGAACCGGGAGGGCGTTATTTGTACAGTTAGCATTACAGTAGTAGGATAAATAGTAAACTACAATTTTGCCTGGGAGGCGGTACATTCCCTCCGGAGGTGCGGAGCACCCCCGGAAAGGTGCCTGAAAGAAACACTGTTTTACCCCTGTAGATAGTCTTTTACTTGTGTTGACACTCTCAATCATGTCAACTTCTGCTAGACTGTTCCCGTAAAGACTGTAAAGCATATATCAAGAAGCCAAACTGTCTAAATTGTAATATAGATCTTTTCTTACGCCATTTATTTATTATATTTTTTAAAAA
>JAGDQP010001055.1:0-25121 GCA_022664845.1 Lepisma saccharinum
CCCCCCCCCCCTATATCCAAGTGGTGCAACATTCAGTCAATTTGTCATTTCCCAAAACATGTCTACCAAGCGTCTAGAAGCTTATCTAAATGGTGGATTGAAGTTCTTTGGTTCCGAGATCACTAGACCAGACCTTATTTAATACAATCTGACCTTATTTAATACAATTTTCTATGGGGATTTGTTCAGTATCAAATACTCCCGTGCGCAAGGCTACCATGTTGTTAAGAAACCAACCCCTACACTTTAACCATATGCATAAGCATTGGTAATTCTGTACTGGTATCGAACATCAGGTTTGTCTGACTGAAAATGTACTCGACAGGCATCAGTACTCTTTGTGTTCGAGAAACATTGCATACATCCTAGAATATGCAGTATTCTGAAAACCTTAGGAAAGCAATGTGATTTATTGTTATTCTTACTATCGCAAGCTACTACAGTTTATAAGAATAAATTATTATTATTATTTATGTAATAAGCACTGACTACTTTTGATTTAATCAAATCAGTTAGGAATGATCCTTGGACTATATTTAGGAAACCATTGTTTTTCAGTGTCTCTTGTAAACAGCAATTTAAAATGTATGTCAAACTGACTTAGCACAATACCATGTGAAATAACTATAAGATACCAAATTCCAAAACAGTGACAGAGCGCAGTTAACTACAAAGACGAACCAATAAACTGTTTTATTGCCAGTCAAAAATGGCCATTTTATATCACACAATTACATACACATAGAACATATACATACTAAGACTTGATTATCTGTTCAGTCTAAAGCTGTACCAACCATTTATATAAATAACTTGCTTTAAAAAAGGATATAAGTGTCCTGAAATGTCGACATAAATATCTTCAATAAAATCAGATGTCACAAACATCACCTAAACGAACCAATTTCTTATAAGGCCAAAAAGAGGACAAACTAGGACATGTTGTACCGAATAAGGTCGTTTTGTTTCGATAATTCTTCTCGAAATAAAAGCGCAGAAATTCTACTCCATTGTACCATGATCTTTCTCAAACATAAAGTACGTAGTGGCCTCTGGTGGCCGAGAGGTTTTCCCCGCTCGCTTTCACTGCGCTTAGCACAGGTTTAATTCCCGCACAAGGTCAAATGAATGGAGTGGTTCGGATCACATTCTACCAAAATTGTAGGTCTCGTCCTTAGAAACTCCCAAAATTTAATAAAACAACCTAAAACCCTGGACTTCCCTTGAACCCGGACGCTAGCCCGGACACATCATGAAATCCCGAACTGTTCGGGCTAAACTCGGACGTGTGGTAGTCCTACCCGTACCCGATGTGTGAAAGCTATGTGTCAGGATTAGGTTTGCAGTTCAGAATACGAAGTAGGTGCTTCTCAACACGTTAGAAAACGTAAAACACATGTTGAACCTCTGACAGACCTGTGAACAAATTTTGATGATCGTTTGCGACTGAAAAAAATGTTATGAGAACAAACATGTTGTAATAAGTTGAATAATTATAATTGTTTTTCCTTTTCACATTCATTTCAACCATATTCTTTGCTTCGTAATCATTATTTCTGCCCTTAAATTATTGTATGCAGTGTGCCGTTAAGTAACAGACCATTCTTTTATGAGAGAAGAGCCCCCATACATTTATATAGTTTTAACAGTTATACAACTGGAATCGTAATTTCAGATTTCCGGACAGATGGCCCAAACGTTTCTGAATAAGAATTACTAAAGCAGCAGTACGTGAGTTCGGCGTTCAGTTAGCGTCGTAGAACAAAGTATATTAACACTTTTACGCAATAGTAAATAAAAGCATTTTAAGAACAGTACGTATTGTATTTTCTGATAAATGATTTAAAACCCAGGATGCAAACGTGAGGAAGTTCCCAGGAAGAATTTTTTTCTTAGTCCAGGACGATATTGGGTTTATATCAATGGCTTGTAAGTATTTTATTTTTGCTGAAAACTTGCTTCATTTGCGGGGCAGAGAAATGTAAAATAGCAAAAGATGTGTATTTATTTTACTAGCCAAATACAATACGCATGTAGGGAACCTTGATCTTCGTTTCCTCTTCCCGTTGATTCGGTTTATGGCAATACATTCAAAGCACTAGACACACAATCACTTTTGTAACACCGGGTTCTAAATTATTTACCACAAAGTACAGCCGGGAACAAAAAAACAGGCCTCCCGTATAACTTTCCAGAGGTTGTGTAAGGGCGGTTGCCTAAGTTCTGGGCGTTATTTTATAATATCGCAGGAAATTTTTAATTTACTGTTTCGTTGATTCTTCACCACATTGCTTTACCTAATATTATATTTAACATTTCCACTTGTCTATGTTTCTCTTCGTTCTTCTCTCTCTTTTTAGAACAAGAAAATAAAAATAAACTAGCAAATAAGAAAATGTGGAATAAGAAAAATGCACAACAAATTAAAAAAAATGTTGTGATGCATTAGACTTTTCCGAATATTCCTTTCTCCTTTTCCCTAGTATTTCTTTTGTCCAGGTTCATATTTTCGGTTCTTTCTTTCTTTGTTTCTTCCTTTCTTAAGAGAGAAAAGGGGAAGGCAGAAAAGAAAAGATACAGACTGGGAAAGAAGGAAAGATATAAATAAATAAATAGATAGATAAATAGTTAGGAAGAAAGTCCATTTCTATTTCTCTCTCTCTCTCTCATAAACACACACTCAATCACCATCTCGATATTCTCTTTTCTCCTTCCATTCCCCTCACTTGTTTTCGCTCGCTTTCTCATCCCTCTTCTTGTTTCTCTTTCTCCATTATTAATCCATCTATCTTCCCTTCCTCCAAATATATTTGTCTCCTTTCTCCACCTTTTGCTTTACCTCCAGTCTCTTATCTCTACAAGAAGAAGGGGAAAGAAGAAATTTCGTCTTCTTGTTTTCCTCTGTCTATACTTCTTTGTGTCTCCCTTCCCATTTTTTCTCTCATTTTCCTTAACCTATTTCTTTCTTTCTTTCCTTTCCAGAATAAGAAGAAATGGAGAAGGATAGAGATGAAGAAAGAGAAATAAAGAAAGAGGGATAGTGATAGGAAAAAGGAAACAAGCAAAGAGCAGAAAGCAAAACAAGAAAGAACAAGAAAGGAAAGAAGAAATAAATGAAATGGAAGACAGAGAATCAGAAGGTGAGGAGGAAGAGACAGATGAAGTTTTATCTCATTCTTCTCTCTCTATTTATCCAACACCCTCTCCCTCTGTTCTTCTTCTTGGTCTTCGTTTGTTCTTCCTCCTTCTCTTCCTTCCACTTTTTCCCGTTTTCTTTCTCCTCCGTTTTTCTCTCTTTTCCCTTTAATTCCATTCAACTTCATCCAGCCTTTCTCGGTCCCTTTTTGCCTTCTTATCTTCTACTTATGAAAGAAAGACAGTAGAGGAGAACGTTGCAAAGAGTAGAGGGAGACTAAAATAAAAAGAGAGATTTTCTCTTTCTTCTCTCCCTTTTCTCTCCCTCTCTTGATCTCTTTCAGTATTTTTTCTTCTTTCTTGATTGCGTTCCTTTTATTTTACATTTATTTCTTTTCTTGGAAGACAAAGAGAGAGAGAGAGAGAGAGAGACAGAGAGAGCTCTTTTACCTTTCTCCTAAATTGTTACTTTATCCCTCTCTTTCTCTTCTTTTTTCATTGTGTTTCTCTCCCTTTTGCTCTGTCCTTCCTTTGATCTCTCTTTCATTTTCTTTCTCCCTTGTTTCTCTCTACGTTTCCTTCCCTTCATTCTCATTCTTCCTTTCTCTCTTCCTTTTCTTCTCGTACATATGCATGAAAGGGACTAGAGGAAGTGATTCTATCATCTCATCCTCTGTCTAGTCTCTCTCTCTTCTTGTTGTTCTTTCTATTCTCCTTCTGAGAGAGAGAGAAAGATTTCGTTTGCCCTTTACTCTCTGTTTCTTTCAATCTCTCTATAGCAGAGAAAAAGAAGCAGAGGAGGAGGAGAAAAGAATCGAAAATACGATGAAGGAAGAATACGAACGGAGAAAGACGAGAGAAAGACTAAAATATAATACGATAATTCTCTCTATATTTTTTTCTATTTTTATTTGTATTTGTACATTGTTTAGTTTGATTTAACTTGAGTTTGTTACATTGTTTATTTAGTGTATTCGTTACTTTATTACTTGTGTTTTTATTATTGTTTATTTATTTAATTCCTCTTTCCCTTTTATCCTTTCAGGTACACATTTAATAGTCACACATCACCACTTATTGTTTATTATTTCACTTATTATTTTAGTTTATTTCTTATCATTTTTATCCATTACATTAGCTAACTATTTTCGCTATTGCTTTTCTTTCTAGTTTATATATTTTTCACCTGTAGGGAACTCGTCAACGCGGGTTTCCCACTGTTCTAGTTACAGCTCTGTCCTTTAGGGGTTAGTAAATAACCTGTGTCAGTAGTCTATCGTAAATCAGTGAAGAGGTAGGTCTATCTCTGAAAGAATATACTGATTATACAATTTATGTATTGATTTATTTATTGTGTAATCACTTACAAGACTGAATCCCATTTAGAAGTGACATTGGGACAATCGGCATGGTGAATCGATGGTGCTTTACCTTCCATCGGATGAAAATCACGGCTAAAGGATGGGACCTACAATTTAACGTGGGCTCAGAAATACTTATATTAACAATGGGAAATCGTATCCGGGCCCCTTGATTATAAGGCAGGAGCGTTACCCTCACCCAAGGCTGCAGGGTAAACTATGTGCTCACCATCAAACGCTTTTCTCTCGTTAGTGTAGAATTTTATATTGCCCGATAACTGGCTTGACCTTGCCCAGAATAGAATCCAATGGCGAACGATTGTCACTACGGCGATGAACTTACGCGTTCTGTAAGGTATAGAGTTAGTTAGTTAGTGTAAAGTGTTATTCCTATATTCCTCCACCCGACATTAAAATTTGATCATGTTGCTGAAACAATATTCGTTGTAAAAATTAGTGGTAATGATAATTTTTAAATTATTATTCAAATAGAATTTTTGGAAACGCTAATACATGAAAACTCAATTAAAATCCAGTCTAAGGAAAAAAAGAAAAAACAATAGAAACACATTTTTATTTGCTCTCTCACAGGATATTTCTGTACCATAATTGAATATGGCACAAACGAAAATTGTACAAACGACAAAGGAGATACGAACGATTGGCATGTTCAAAGTTCAAGAGTTGAGAGGCGATGTCCCCAGTCCCCCATCTTGCTTTCACCATACATTACAGACCGTTAGAGGACAAACAAAAACTTTTTTTTCGGGACAAACGAATGGCCAAAATAAATTTTGAATTTGGAGAGCTGGAAAGGCTATCATTTCACCAGCCCTCCATAATATTTTTTTTATATTTCGGAAACGCTGAGGAGACAAACGAAATTCTTTTCGAGGCAAACGGTGACAAACGAACGGCAAAAATAAATTTTCAATTTGAAGAGGTGGAGGGGGCAGACTTCCCACTTTCCTCTCGCCATATTTCTGAAATGGTGATGGGACAAACGAATTTCTTTCGGGATAAAGGGGGAGAAACGAGGCACTAACAAATGGCAAAAGAAATCTTGAATTCGGAGATTCGGGGGGCTGTCGTTTCACCACCCCTTCACTTTGATTTTGTTATATTTCGGAAACAGTGAGGGCACAAACGAGAATTTTTCGGGACAAAAGGGGATAAGTGAACGGCAAAAGTGGGGTCTAGCCCTCCGCACTTTGAACAAGCTATATTTTGGAAACAGTGAAGGGACAAATGAAGCACAAAAAATTGCAAAAATATATTTTCAATTTGGAAATGTGGAAGGGTGGGCTGTCATTTCACCAACACCTCACTTTGGTTTTATTATATTTCGAAGACGGTGATGGCCAAACGAAGATCTTTTCGGGAAAAATGACGACAAACAAGGTACAAGCGAAGGGTAAAAAGAAATTATGAATTTGAAGAGGTGGGGAGCCAATGAACCCACTTTGAACACAGCATATTTTGGAAACGGTGAGGGGACAAATAAATCACAAAAAATGGCAAAAAGCAATTTTTAATTTTGAGATGTGGGGCCGGTCCTTTCACCAGCCCCTCACATTCTTTTTGTCATATTTCGGAAACGGTGAAGGGACAAACGAAAATTTTTGCTGGACAAACTAGGACAAATGAAGCACAATCGGACGGCAAAAATAAATTTTGAATATGAAGAGGTGGGGGACGCCATTCCCCCACTTTCTCCATCTCGCTATATTTTGGAAATGGTGATGGGACAAACGAATTTTTTCAGCACAAACGGGGACAAACGAAGCACAAACAAATGGAAAAAGGAACTTTTCAATTTGGAGATGTCTGTAAGGGGCTGTCGTTTCACCAGCCCCTCACTTTGATTTTGTTATATTTAGGAAACGATGATGGGACAAACGAGAATTTTTCGGGACAAAAGGGGACAAGCGAACGGTAAAAAAAAATTTGGAATTTGAAGAGGTGGGGGGAAGCCCTTCCCACTTTCAACACGCTATATTTCCGAAACCGTGAGGAGACAAACGAAGCACAAACAAGTGCCAAAAAGGAAAATTTCAATTTGGTGATGTGGGGAGGGGGCTGTCGTTTCACCAGCACCTCACTTTGTTTTTATTATATTTCAGAAACGGTGAGGGGACAAGCGAGAATCTTTTCGAGACGAACAAAGCACAAGCAAACGGTAAAGTGAAATTATGAATTTGAAGAGGTAACGAACGGCCAATGCCCCCACCTTGAACCCAGAATATTTCAGAAACAGTGAGGTCACAAACGATTTTTTTCGGGACAAACGAAGCACAAAAGTGGCAAAGAAATTTTGAATGTGGAGATGTGGGAGGCTGTCGTTTCACCAGCCCCTCACTTTGTTTTTGTTATATTTCGGAAACGGTGAGGGGACAAACGATTTTTTTTCGGGACAAACTTGGACAAATAAAGCACAATCGAACGGTAAAAGGAAATTTTGAATTTGAAGAGGTGGGGTCCAGTCCCCCATTTTGAACTCACTATATTTCGGAAACTGTGAGGAGACAAGCAATTTTTTTGGACAAATGGGGACAAACGAAGCACAAAAAGTGGCAAAGAGAAATTTTGAATTTGGAGATGTGGGAGGCACTCCCCCCCCCCCCCTTTGTCGTTTCACCCGCCCCCAATTTGTTTTTGTTGTATTTCGGAAATGGCGAGGGGACAAACAAAACTTTTCTCGGGACAAACGATTGGGAAATAAATGTTTTGAATTTGGTGAAATGGGGAGCTGGTGAAATGGGCCTCCAATAGAGTACTCACTGTCCACCCTTGACACTGTGAAACGATTAAAGTTCAATGTCCGGGCGACTTCCGAAATCGCATGCCCGATTAGTCTAGCACCACATATTATCTTCCACTCAAACGCCGATAATTTCCGTCGGGCTTCCATCGCCACTGTACATGACGTTTCATTGCACTCACAAAGTCCAACTGACCACATTGCAAATGCGGCGACTGATTTGCTGCGACGTTACAGCGCCGTCAACTAGTTCTCCAGTTTAGGCACTTCAGTACATACCCCCTACCATTTCTTAGCGATTTGGCACCTTGAGTAAAAGTAATCTTCCCTCAAATGAAAGGTTAAATTAACTATTAGGCATATATTCAAATAACGAGTGACTCACTAGATGGCAGTGATAAATTTAAATTATTTATTTTAAGAAAATGCAAAATTTAAACAACAAAGTTCCAGCAGTTTTGAAAGATTAATTTTGTTTGATCACTAGTATTAATACGAAAGATTTCGTTAACTCTTTTAATTTCTAATTTGTAAATAATAATTTTCGAGGACAATTCTTCTCTAAATGGTTACAAATGTTTTTTTTAATTTTAAATATGGTCAACAATTTTAGAAACTTGTTATTTCTGAAGAGGCAGTGTTCGGAATCTTTTGATGTATAAATGATCAGTATAAAAAAAGCCTTCATGCTAAGGGGAAGAGTAACTCAAGGATCATACAAAGAAAGTAATATCCATTTTGCGAGTGACTTTCTGTGGTACGTTTCTACATCTGGCACGTAACTTCTTACTAACCAGATAAAAGATTAAAATATAGGCCTATATGTAAATAAAATATCGAAAAATGGCAGTCTCAAAATTGAATAAATTTTCTTCTGAAAAGCAAAATTTGTAGCAGTAGAAGTTCGAGCTTTTAAAATCTAATTTGTTTTAGCAGTACTATTAAAGGAAAATATTTGTTTTTAAATCTTCTGATTTCTAATTTATAATCAATTAACAATTTTCGAAGATATTTTTTTCTAAATAGTTTATAACTATTGACGGCTGATGTTCTTTGCTAACTGGTTTCAGAACTGATTAATTTTCGTTCTAAACAATAAGCATAAAACTTAATCGCGAATTTCTAATCATGTAAAAACAGCTGGAAGAGAATACAACCAAATTTTTTAGTATGGTGATAGTAAGGTAACCACATTTGCTAAACTAAAAATGTAGTACACATTTCACATATTTCTTCAACGCGCATTAGCAGGCAGTGTGGTGAGTCAAACGTGTGCACCCCTCCTTTTGTTACACATGATGGTACAAGTAAGGAAACAGCCTCGGAAGATTTCATTGTCCGTAGGACGGAATACAACGACAAAGGTTTGTCCTGCAGGAAGTCAGAGGGTAAAAATGCCCTGATTTGGAAAGTAGACTGCCAGGACACCGACACGGCAACTCGAATGGACCTATACGTGGCGACTTTAAATTGTCGGTCACTTGCAGGAGAGGACAAATTAGAAGAATTGGAGAATTTACTTAAGAGGATTAAGTGGGACATCATAGAATTATCAGAAGTGTGGAAAAAGAATGAAGAACAGTTGGAGCTACCGCCAGAAAACACGTTGAACTTCAAAGGAACAGAAAATGAAAAACCCACAGGCATTGCCGTTATAACTAATAAAGACCTCAAGACACGGATGACACAAATTGAAGGACTTTCAGAGAGAATCGGGGGTAGTAATAAAGATAAACAACAGACACAGAATTTATCCAAGTGTATACTCCAACAACGTCACATCCAGAAGAGGAAATCGAAGACCTATTCGAAAAGATACAGACGATTTTGGATAGTAGCAAATCACATTATAACATTGTAATGGAAAACTTAAATGCGAAAGTAGGAACTAAGCAGAGCAGTAACAGGAAAGTGGGAAACTTTGAATTTGGTAAAAGAAACAAGAGAGGAGAGATGTTAGTGGAAATCTCAGAAGCCAACAGACTGTTCATTTCCAATACATTTTCCAAGAAACCGCTCCAAAGGAAGTGGACTTGGAAAGGCCCAAAAGGGACTAAAAACGTAATAGACCACGTTTCATCGAATACCAGGGAAATTCTACAAGATCTGTCTGTTCTGAACAGTTTCAAAATATCAAGTGATCATAGGATGGTAAGATGTAAGCTGAAACTAAATACTAGACTTGAGAGAAAGAAGCTTATGAGAACTTATATCTAATACCAAAGAGAGAGATAGTAGGTCCGTCTAAACTTTCAGTTTAATATTATCCGTGAGGAACCTCTGGAAATTCTCAGGCCTTCTGAAAGAAATAAAGTGCTTTCTGAAAGAAAGAATCACACTCTGTCTACCTTTACCTGATCTTACTACTAGGGATGTTCTGGAGCTGCTCCAACTCCGTGCTGAAAACCTGTCAACTAATAGAACTCGGTTAACACAGAATAATTCTTACTTGGAAGGACTGGAACTAAATTCATATTATAAGGAAGTGAGTCGGGAAAATAAATGCATGATGTATTATTTTTTCACTGATTCAGCTTCATCACTTCCTGCGTGTGTGGGCTTTCTGTTGCCATGCTTATCTTCTAGCTATATTCTAAAGCGATGTTGTAATAACTTATGGTTTCCACAAGCACCCACTAGAAGTCCACTTTTCCTTTCCTCAATAAATAAAGATAACAGAAAGTAAGAAAGGGTTATGGTCTAGACTTCGATGCTCGAAACAATCACGCCACAATACTGACTGACAAGGAAATTTCACGAGCCGGATCGACCGACCAGACTGTACGCATTCGATAGAGGAGGTCAAAATATGATGGATTATTAAACTCGGAGCTAAATAGGGGCAAGTGATGTGAACATGAGTCTTGGTTTTTTTACTTGTTTCTCTGATTTTTATATACAGTGTGTTCGTGTTTAAAGTCAGTTATTATTAAGAAATACGTCAGAACCGAAAAGTACAAGCAGTACATTATCAGCAAAATCA
Organism: Lepisma saccharinum; assembly: GCA_022664845.1. Lineage (NCBI taxonomy): Eukaryota > Metazoa > Arthropoda > Insecta > Zygentoma > Lepismatidae > Lepisma > Lepisma saccharinum. The sequence goes on from JAGDQP010001055.1 coordinate 10,241, forward strand.
AGTTAAGTGCAATGTATATGCAGACCTTCAATGAGCAGATGGTTCAGACAGAACGTGTTTGTACAACGAGCACATCTCATGAATGAAAACACACTGCACTGATCTGATGATGAAGGCCTCTGATGAAAGGTCAGAGCCAACAGTGTCACAGAAGTCCTGCATCGGCGTTCCGGTTCTGCGTCCAGATATCCGACCTTTACCATGCATACCTGTTCATGTTTCGAAACAGTGGTGTCGAAAACTGATAATCAATGAGGGACTGAAGTCGAATAAAGTTTTCCCGATGTCATATATTGAAATCGTCCGTCAAGATAATGGCATCAGTTACGAACTTAACAAATGCCTTATAAGGACGGAAGAAATAGACATCCAATGGCTGAATCACTCCTGTGCATCCTGCTGGAATCAAATGCCATTCAAAGCCACTGATGTTTCCAGGAATAGTTGATTTGATTAAAGTTTCAATCTTATTGGTAGACCAAGAATCGAGAAGCAGAAGAAGGGGTTCTCCGTAGAAAGTAGATACACTTGACCAGAAAACATGTGTCAGCATTGTCTTCTGATCTTCTGTTTTCATGTTAGCAAAGCCAGAAGCATAATATTCGATGGATGAGCTGGTTTATTTTGAGGATATTTTCTGTTGGATTTTGCACACAGCATGTACATCGGCGAATGTAAAACTCCATCCACTGATGTGACAGGCATTATTATGTATGAATGCATCGTTACAGATTCAGTTCGGATTCATCCTGTAACGACAGAAAAAGAAACACAAAACATTAGAATCTCTATCAAACAACAGAATTCCAAAACGATTGTATTAAGTTATTTTATACATATATTTCTAGACATTGGAGAGGAACGAAGAGAGAGAGAGAGAGACGTCCTTACTATTTAGCTTACGTGTCCAGGTAAACGTAACGAGAAAAGAGAGACGAAGGGGCGGTGAGAGAGTGAGAAGTGGATAGGAGGAGAGACAGAGACGTGCCTATCTTTTCGGCTCAAGAGGTGCATGGGACACTTGCTGACCCTTGGCTCTTAATCCGTTCTCCTGCCTATCACACTCCTGCTCCGAGAGATATGTTCTCACCCTCTACCTTCCTGCCCTCTCTTTTGCCCCAAGTCCGGTGAAATTCCCCTGAACTTAGTTTCGTAAGGGTACCTTGTGAGATGATAAGAGAAACAGTGAGGGAAATATCAAGCATTAAAAAGAAAAAAAGAGAGTAAAATCTCAGAAGAAACTAAACTATTGATGAAGAAACGAAGAGAAATAAAAGAAGAAGAAAATTACATAACGAGGATTGAGTACGTTAAACATTTTATCGCTTATATCTTAACGAGACTCAAATATTTGGAACATGTTACCACATCACTTGAGCAATAGGGTGAGCCGAAATGTATTTATCAGATATTGGGGTTCGAGCTGTCATCAAAAGTTTGAATGGGTACCAAATAAAGCCATGCCAAGTATGGCCGACCTAAAACAATATTCAACCGGGCCTCTGGACCCCTAAAGGGCCCATTTTTTATTTTGATTAGCGTACAAAAGTTGTAGAATGTTATGTTATGTTTCTTCGCCGAAATATAGCCGGATCAAAAATATATGAAGCCGGGCACCGGATTCCGCAAAAATTTTAGATTGAAAACGGCCACAAACTCTTGACCAAGAAGGGTCACATTTGACATGACTAAATTTCGTACCAAGGCACAACTTTTCATAACTACTCGAACCTCAAAATGTGGAAAACGGTATCATTTATTTTTATTTCTTCTTTGCAAACAACAATTCGACCCTGTAGGGGTCCAGGAGTCCGGTTAAATATTGTTTTAGGATATTACAGTGGTGAATAGGTGGGAACATTTTATTTTCTGCATGCTCCGCAAGATTAGTAAGTAGCCCAAAGAACGGCGCGCCTGCGAGGTAAATTCCGTAATTTTGTTTGTTGTTTTTCTTTATATTTTTAAAGAAAGTTTTGTTTCCACTTATAGGTAAAACTAAAAAGAATGTCATTCTGAATTATTCAATTACAACTGGTTTCTGTTTTTATACTAAATTAATGTGTAATTACAACGGCCATCAAAGTTTAACGTAGGCACCTGCTTATATTGAGTGAAAAATACCTGTCCGTCACATCAGATCGTTAAGTTGTGATTTTTCGCTTCATCACAATAAAAGTAAATATTATTATGTACCACGTGATATTTGTTGGACATTCTTTCTTCTGCTACTTATAATACTGCAAGCGACCGACCACTTCTCGTTAGAGGAGTGGAACTTACGGCGTTAGTCAGATTTGTGCGTGGGCATTGCACCTCATGTACCCCCTCGTTCCTGAACATTATCTGTAGGCGACCGTTTCTCGGAACGATTTACGGAGCCTACCTCAGCATCCGGCCATCGTAACTGAGGTTTATCTAACGTTTTCCTCAGTCACACCAAGCAAAAGCCGGAATGGGATCTTCAACATAGACCATGGCCTACACCTTCCCGAATCCTTTCCCCTCGCCTATCCCGGCCAGAGTCAGACGCCCAAAGGCCATAAATAATAATTCAAATTAAATATCAAACAGCAACAACTCGGTTCGTTTGACTTCGCATTTGTAAGGTCGAGGTCTGGTACCAAGTTTGCGACTAACCTGACTGATGGTTCTTCCAATGTTTTTACTTACTCACAGATAAATTTCTTCGCACAGCCTCTCCCGTAGCCTAACGGAAAAATGAACTCAATTCAATAATATCTTATAATGAACTATAAAATATTATTAAAATGAATCAAGCACAGATGGCAGGTAACACCATTGTTTAAGAGTTTCTTAACAAAAGATATCATTGCAAACCTAAATTAAAATATTTCAGAAAATTGTTTTTGGAAAATAAATTCCTCGCTGGAAGTACTATTTTTGAGCAAAATTATAACAGGTTTTTCTTTTAGATTTGGAAAAGGCAGTCATTCTCCCAAAATATTAATTAGAGGATTATGTATTAGTATGATCCTTAAATGATTATTATATCTGTTTACATATTTACACTCGTTCCAATATTTTTTATAAAACCAGTGCTCCAAATTCTTCCTTGTGAAGTGATTCCAGAACTGCTCCAAATTTAATTCTAGACAAAATTATTTTCAAATGAGTCACAGATAAATATAGTTTTCAGACCTAGTGTCACGAAAAGCAGACCTGCATCGTACACTGCAACCAAAGTGCTTTTCATTTACATTTCAAAGCTATGTTTTTCATCCCTGATTAGTTTAATTTCTTTATCACTTTCAACATAAATAAATAAATGTTTAATCACCTTGATAGCAAAGCTATAGAGAAAAAGGGATATTATAATGACGCTCAATCTATCCGTCTGTCCGTGGCCATAAATTACATCTGAGGAACGACAGGGTGTAATGAGATACTTGAGATGTTGTTGGAAAGGTCCGAGTCTCCAGAAGAGTGTCGATTAGTGCAATGGTTCAGTGTTGACAACTCATTATTTAAAAACAAATCAAAATGCTTCCATTCTATTATACCTATCCGCACGAAACTTTGAATAAATATTATTCAATAAAACAGAAAAGTACTATGGGTATCACTGCCTCTATGCACTCCATTTGTCAGCGTTAGAAACATACTTTAAAATTCGATTTTCAATTTGTTTTCATAACGTTTGACGTATCCGCACCAAACTTGGCATAAACATTATTCGACACAATAGTAATATACTGTGAGTATCCTTGTCCGTAAGCACCCCAGTTGTCAGCATTGCCAACCTATATGATAGAAATTCGTGTTTGTGTCTCTGAAATGTTATCAAGGAACCAGAGCATTCGCAGTTTTTCCTTAAATCGCAGAACTAACAAGTTACACTATTTCAAGTGGACACTCAGATCTACAAGATATATAATCAGCATAAATAACTGAGTTTGTGTGTAAAATATTAGGTGACAGTGATTGAAGAGAAATTGATGGTACAACAGTCCGATTCCTGTCTGTGGAGAGTGATATAAAAGTGTTGAAATACCTTACCTTACCATACAGCTCTACAGCCCTGGGTGGGCTTTGGCCTCCTACACCAGATGCCTCCATTCCTCTCTGTTCTTCGCATTTTCCTTACAATTCTTTACTTCCATTAGTCTCAGGTCCACTATCACCTCTGCTAGCCACTTTTGTTTAGGTCTTCCTCTTGTTCTACTGGAGAATATCGTTTCCTGCATTATCTTCTTTGGCAGTCTCCATTCTTTGCATGTGTCCTAGCCATCGTATTCGTTGTGCCTTTATAAATTGTACATTGTCTTCCCCTCCCGGAATGTCTTCTATTTCTTTATTATTTCTGATTCTCCATTCATTATTTTTTCTTCTTGGTCCTGATATTTTCCGTACTATTTTGCGCTCAAACATTCGTAGCTTTTCTGCATTCTCTTTCGAGAGTGTCCATACCTCCGCACTATATCTAACTATTGGTCTTATTGTCGTTTTATATACTTTCAATTTGGTTTGTCTCCTGATGTTCTTATTTTTTAGAAGTTGCATATTTGCATAGTAAGCTTTAATTCCTGCTAGAATTCTTTCTCTGATTGTGTTCGTGATGTTATTTCCATTGTCTATTAGCATTCCTAGGTATCTGAATCTATCCACCGTTTCAAAAGTTCTATTTCCTATTACAAACTCCTTCTTGCTTCTATCGCTCCTGTCTGATGTTATCTGCATGTACTTTGTTTTACTGGTGTTTATTTCTAGTCCTAATTGGGTGGTCGCTCTATTAAGGAATACTTAAACTTGTCTTTCAAAATTAACGAGATATGACTTTAAAAAATTAAAATGGGTGTGTCTCCGTTAAATGTTAGTCGCGACAATATTTAAGAACAAAACACGCTAACATGGAAGTGCTGTAAATCTGAATACAGAATGTCCAGAAACCTGTAAATTAGAATGTATACCAAGAACTCTACCAAGAACCAATGTACCAAATTTCGTAAAAAATAAATCTGAAACCATGGATGACATTTCAACTTTTTCTCCCTGATTTGGCATGTAATGACCATGTACCAATCCAATTGAAGAAATGACTCGACTTATACAACTGTCGTTCACTTTAAAGTTGTTATTTACTGCAAGAAGTGGATATAGTCAAATATAAATTAAGTTTCTCTGAGAAAACAACTTACAAATAACACTATTTTAAGCGGACAGTCAGATCTAGAAGGGATATACCTATTTAAAATCAGCATAAAAACTGAGTTTGTGAGTAAAATATTAGGTTCCATTGGCCAGTGGCTGAAGAGAAATTACTGATTGTGTGTGGAGAGTGATACAAATGTGTTGAAATACCATTCTGAAATATTCTGAAATACCATGAAGCTGTCCCCGCCCGGAGATCCGAATGAGGGACCACTTTAGCTCCGGATTATTTTACCGCAGGAGAATCCATGAACTATCTGTTACTATTTATTGACGTGTTTTAGCGGTGTAGAGTTGTCAGGTCTACGACTTTACAGTAAAGGCAGACATTCAACTTGTCCTCCTCTGTGAATCTCCGAGCCTTGCCGATGTTATTCGTCTTGAGCCTCAGAGGGATAATGGTAATGCTGCTTCCCCTCACCATGATATTTTTGTTCGGGGTTATCTTCCCCTAGCCTTTGTAGATCCCTCGACTAACAGCAAGGCAGCAGTACTGGTATTGGCCCGCCCCGGAATATTTCCGGTACCCACTATATCTAGTCGGCATTTCCCTGTCCGTCACCTGGGTAGGCGCCTTGTGGGGACTCTAATTTAATCATTTCCACTAATATCAGATAATATTTTTTCTGCATTGCTGATTGGTTCACTATTGCCGATACATTTGCGATTTTACTTATTATATCCCCCCTCCCCCCGCGAAAAACATGGTTCTGTTTTCATTTCACTGTGCCCGTCTGCCCATCTGTCACGCTGGGTAGGACCTCAAACAATTTGTAAAGAGAGAGAGAAACTTACTTCATATTTTGTGTTTTCAGATATCTTATCCGTCTCATTTCAATTTTGATAAAATTATAATCTAGTAATTTTGCAATGTCTGCACTCAACTTCCAACACATGCTAGTGTCACAATGAAAGCAGATAGGGAGAATCTGACTTCAGACTTGTTTATTTTTTGGAGTTCTTCATTTATCTTGTGGATACCAGGAAGCATAAAGTAATCTCTGATTTGGTTTATTTTTACTTTTTAAATAGAAGAAAATATTTAAATGCGATGTTGCTTCATAGATTGAAATGCAGCGCAGTGGAATCATTTTAATTTTAAAATGAATAATAACTCAAACGAGATAATCAATGGCGCAATTGCTCATGTGACGTCATCAATATGTAACAGAAGCGACTTATGAATTTGTAGTAGTAGTAGCGAGATATCGATTTGTAGCAAAGGGAGAAATTTATTCTGAAATTTTTCGTAGGAAATGGGTGTAAAGTGAAATTATTATTATTAAAAATTTAAAGACAAACCTCTTAGCATTTTACTTAACCTTATTAATTATAGCTTCACAACTTGAACAGCGTAGCATAACATTTTAACGTAATTGAATCTGCACACGACGGAAATAACATCGTAACTAATACCATACCAAAGAACAAAAGCAACAAATAAAAAATTACGTCTTCAGAAATATGCATTAGTTTTGACGTTCCAGTTTTAGATGGAAAAACCATTTGAGGTTGCTAAGAAGAATGGAACAGTACTTTCTGAAGACTGATGTTAATTTAAAAAAAAAAATGTTAACCTAAATATTTCGCTGAGCGAAAATCTCTACGTGTTTTTTGATCTCACGTACACATTTTTTCTCTTATTAATCTCACTCAGCAAATGTCCCTAAATTTTGTCGTTTAGTGAGATCATGACCTTTTCTCCTTTTACTTGTCTTGAATCAACACGATCTCTTAAAATAATGGTTTTCTATTTCATCCTCTCCTAGAAAATCCGTTTTCTATTTCTGCTATTGCCACTGCTCCTCATGAACTGGAATATAGTGCATCAGTTCCTTCAACTTAAAATGGGTTGGTGAGATTATTAATTAAATTTTACACTTTTCCCACATCTTCATTACTCTGTAAAAATTCAAGCTGGACGTCCATCTTAATATGCATCTAATGAATCATGTATGTTATCAGTGTTTCTTTCAGAAGATTTCATTCGGAGGGTTCGTGGGTGGGTGGTCACGAAAATTATAAATAATGTATATCTACTCGAATGTACTAAAATATAAAATACTTAACAATATGTCGTACTTCCTTAGTTGACCTCAAAATAGCATGAATAATGTTAATACAAATGTACGTATTTCAGTATACGTATGAGTAATACAAGTGTTGAGACTAATAATTTCGAGGGGGCTGTTCGAAACCCCGGAGGCAAAGCCACCGATAATATGCCTGAAAGAAACAGTGCATGTTGCAATGGTTGCATAACTGAAACATAGTTCTATTCTATATTGTTCTTTTTATACCATGTTGTTACACCAACAGTGATAATCAGCAAAGTTTCTGCTAATTTCAACGATGACGAACACCAAGTTGAACAATAACATTGCCGAATTCTACTAGAATTTGGCCCACAATATTGCATACAAGTTTTGCAGATGCTCCAAGTCTAATGTAACGAACCAACATTTCTTTTACATCTTTTTAAGATATGTTCAAAATGTTGAAAACTGATTTATTTTTACATTTTTTGTTTCTTTAGTTCACAATGGTTTGTGGTGTCTTCAAATTTTGCAACATTAATTTAATTCATTACCCAACTTCATACAATGATAAAAGTTTGCATAGCGACGTAAGTCGGGTGACAATACCGTATTCCATTGTTACTTTCATATGTATCTATATATTTATATATTTCAAAAGCCTATTTTAATATTTTCCTTAATATGGACCTTTTTTATCCTAAAATAAATACTATACTGTAACTAGCCTGCGTTTGTCTGGTTGCAGAACTTTAGGTTTGGGTCACAAAACATTTATCATGAGAAACTATATCGGAAAACCGAAAAATTTCGAAACAAAATAATAAAAAAAAAACTTTTTCAAAACTTCGTAAATAATTCGTACTCAAAAGTAAAAAAATATTTTTTTATATATGACTAAGAAGAAAAGCATAGGGATGGCCAATTAAAGATTTTATAAAGTTACCGTATCTGAGAGCGCACCTCATGATTTTCATTTTAGTCATGCTTAAACAAATTTACTTTTTAGTACGAATGTTTAAAGAAAAGCAAGTCTTTAAAAAGCTTTTTTTTTTTTTTTTTTTTTTTTTGTAAATGAATATAGTGTTGTGACATGTGGCGAAATTCTACGAATCACGATATTGGTTATTTATCCATTCTAGAGTACAGGCCTATCGACTCCCTGAAAATTGCAATCCTCACATTGCCCACACAAATTGTAGTGTCTCGACTGACTTTCTAGATTCAAATATTCCCTTTTCCACTTTAACAAATAGGGAATCTTCTCAATGCAAGTTTCGTTGAAAGTGAGATGTAACATGGAGACAATTCATGTTTGATTCAGCGTTGCACGTAATATGAAGCTAATTCAAGAGGGTTATACAATATTGATCCTTTTTTATGTTCTGGTAGTCTCGTACTGACTGTTGGGATATATCTTCTTTCTCTGTTCCTTAATCCTATTCAAACTTTAGGATCAAGTCTTTAGAAAACTTTGAACGAAACACCTGTCACAGCTACAAATTGATAAGAAGTCGCTGCTACTGTGAACAAACGTTACGTTAACGCCATATTGGTGACTTCACACAAAATAATCCACAATTGATTATTTTCCCTTTTGCTTTCACTTATTGTGTGCCGAATTTAAGCAACGTTTTTTATTTAAACAGCAATAAGAAACAATAATTAATCTAAGTATTACATTGATATAATTTGTGATCCATTTGCTTTAGTTTAACGTAAAAATCAAGATTTGAATCTCCACCCGTTGAGGAATAAAATTTATCTAAAATTTTAAGTACAGTTTTGCTTAATTGAAAGTCTCAGAGCGCAACACCTTGTAATACATAAGAATGACTTGATCCCTGAATTTTTAAGATAGAACAATTAAGGTAAAGGCACCAGTTGTCGTCACTGCTCCAGTAATCTTCATGTTTTTAACCAAACATGTGAAAATAAGAAAACCTTCCATCGTTTGGTGACAAAAAGAGACTAAATTCGTAGTCACAATCTCGTACGTAACTGGCACCGTTAATTTGTTCATTGAGTCACTTCGTTTAGTAGAGATGTTAGTGTTTGGGCGGCAAGTTCGTGTTTCCTGCTGTTTTCGTGGTTTTGTCACTAAAAAGTGTTAAACAAAAAGACATAAATAAAAAAAAATAAGCATTGAAGTTTTACGTATAAGTACCTGATGTTTACATGTGCATAAAATGCCTCTTTAATGATCAAATTGATTATCAGATTATAAGTTTGCGTGCCTTGACTGCCACTTTCTCTGTTTTGGGGAGTGACGACTATTGGTGCAAGTCAAATATAATTGGTACCAGTGCTCGTCACGGGTGGCGATTACTGGTGAAAAATTGGTACTTAAAACTTTTACTTCAGAAAGCGTTAAATTTACTTTAATGTGATTCTAAATTGATCATAAAAATGTCATGGTGATAGCCTTACTCTTTCCAGCAGGCGTCAGTAAAATTCAATATTTAAATTCCTACATATTCCACCGGAAATCAACTCAAGAGCTTTAGAAGAATCTCTGAGGATGTTCTAACAAGCCCTCTGTTCTTCTTTCCTTTCAAGCACGCTTCATTTTACCAGGTGGAAATCCAGTGAAGATGAAAAAGAGGATACAATACATATTTGTAGCACGTTGGCTGATGACTACTGGTGCATTAGTGTGACGACTATAGGGGAACAGCAACATTTAGGGTGACGACTACTGGAGAAAAAATTGGATTGTAAAGAAACTTGATTCTATCACTAAAACGCAAATTATAGAATTGATTTAAGCTATTATACTATCGCACGAGCCCGGAAGTTGATAATGAAGTGAAAAAGTGGGGCTGTTTCTTACACATAGACCAACAGAAAGAACTTTCTGTAAAATCCACCTTAACATGCTGAGAGCTGGTTCCTTTCCTTATATTGGTATTATTACAAGCATATAAAATGTTCTATCATGTTCTTTTCAGGGTGATTATCAGCATCTGTGAGAGTTTCAGTGATTGGTTAATAAAGTAATATAGTGTAAGGAGTAAACTACATTTTTGGAATAGCAGCCGCCATGGTGACGCTACGAAACGAAATCAACTTGAATTACTAAGACCTATTTTTATCTTCAATTACACACAACTAAATTTGTATACAAATTATGAGAGAAAGTGATTATCATATAAATAGCCTGTACGTCGGGGTTTTCGCGCGGGCGCCATATTGATGACGTCACTACAAGTTAACAATCAAATTAATTATTGGCAAACAAGCGACAAAATATTTTTTCCGGACATGAAATTAATAATATAAGTGTACAAAATTCTCTAGCGGAGAACCTTTTTCCTAAGCTGGCGCATCGTCTGCGAAGGATAATTATATTCTAGAATACAATCTCGGGACTTCCTGGTGAAGCTGATGAAAGTACAGGAAATAATCTTGGTTAGAATTGTCGGTGTGAGCGGAACGTGAACATCTATCGCCTCCTCAGTGTTTAAATGTAATAATTAAATATTATTATCATTGCAATACAAAAATTAATTTCTCCTCTCAGATCAAAGTTTAAACCAACGAATAAGCTTATATTCAAATTAAACTAGGAAAGATGGCAGGGCCAACCTTTAAATTATTTTTTAGAAAAAGCAAACTTAATGTAGACAAAATAGCAGCATTCTAGAAAGCAGTTTGCAAAAGTTAATTCGACTTATCTATACTATTAATGAAAAAGATCTTAATTGCTTTTCTAATTTTTTAATTTCTAAAGATTTAACAACTTTCGAAGATAAATTGTTCTAATCTGTTAGGCAAATTTTGAAGGCTGATTAATCGTTCTAGAATGTATTTCTGGATAATTATTTTCATTTTTGAGGAAGCAGTGTTAGGAATCATTCATTATAAAATGATTCCCCTACTGCTCTATTTTTGCTCCATATAATTATCAAGAATACTGCGCAAAACCTAACCTGCGTATGTCAATCATGTGGGAACGATTGAAATTATAACCAAAATTTATATATATTATGATATTACCAATGTTTGGCTATTAACATTTAAACTCAGTACCGTTTCCAGGGTAACGAGACTAAGTTTTAAACAAATATTCACGAATGAGAGTGTAATGATTAAACCAATTGCAATCAAATTTTGCTGCACAAAAGAAAAAGCTAACCTGAATATTTCAGCCTTACTAAAAGGCTACCGCATTTTATCGCTGATATCTTAACGACACTCAGATATTTCGGACACATTACCACATCACTTGAGCAATCAAACAAGATAGACTGATAGACTAGGCTGACCAAATATATTTTCTTAAAAAATACGGGACATCTCGTTTGAAATTGACAGCTGTCTTATTCTACAGCCTACATTCAGATCACTACACTATGAACTGTTATGCAAATTAAATGATTTTTTTAAATGTTAACTGCACAGTGCACATGTGAACCGAATCTGAAAACGGCAGAAAACTATCCGCCTGCAGTTCATGTAAACGGTAGACAGATGAATAGGTAAAACGAAATAAGCAGTTTAAAAAAAAGGCAAAAAAGGATAAAAAATAAATCCAAATCTGCGCCTTACTTAGGATTTCTGATTTTTGTGCAAATCCACACATTAACCTTGTAGTGTGGGAACCTGGACCTCTATTTCATTAATAGCCGTTTTCTAGATTTAAGCGTTATTTTTAATTTTGTTCTTTTGCGTGATTTATAATGGATCTTTTAATCCAAAAGTAAGTTGTGGAAAAAAAAACACCTCATTTTCATAAAGGACCAAGAGAGTTGTTGAGAGAACAGGAATTTGATTGGTCTATTGTCGCACGAATGCGGAAAATTTAAGGAGAGAAGTGAAGTGCGTACGATATTAAAGGTATGCATCAGTAGTAATTTACGACATCCCCGCTCATTGCTTGAAAATCAAGACAATCAGTCCCTAAAACCTTTTCCAGAAATCCCGGGAGGCTGGAGCGAAAACCGGTACAATCACTGATTTCCGAGACCTTTGGTCACCCTACGATAAAAGCATTACATTTAACGTTTCGCTATGTGGAAATGCTACTGGAAAATATTATTTCCATCGAGAGGTATTTAATAGAATTGTCTTCACCCATCATATGAGAACGTGATTCTAACGAATGTTTAGTGATTATGCCATGTACAAATTTTACTACAATTATCGCTCGCACGGTAATTGTAACTGGGTGATCCACCGCTCACATGTGGACAAAACTGGAAACAATGATAAAGTCTGTTTGAAGCACTAGAGTATCGCTGTGGTCGAGCATAACAGATGTCGCCCGCTCATCAACTCTGTCAATGGTTGTGTACGAGTGTGATTGTCTACCGTATATGTAAACATGCATACAATTAAATGTTAAAGAACATTCTTTATCATTCCATTAACAAGATATAAAGACTCATTACTTACTTCACGATTCTGGAGCAATGGAAGCTACCAGCTTGTAGAAACTTATGAGGTGTATTTCAGTGACCCAAATGGCTGTGTAACTGAAACCAGACGTTCTAATAATATACCTTTTCACATTGGAAGGTAGCTTTTTATTTATATTCTTTGCCTTTCAGGATATCTTGGCAGTTCTGAGGTAGTTGAATACCCTTATGGGGATATACCTATACAGTAGCAATTGCTCCTTGGATTAGAACCTATCTTTGGTTATTTCCAAGCTCATTCAGCGTTTGCTTAGTTGGTGATGATCCCTTTCGTTGGAGGTTCCCATTATAGTTAAAACCTGTTAGAGCGGGAAATGATCGTCGATATGTTCTCGATGGTGGCCCATATAATAAATGCAGGCGAATAATTCAGCATTACACAGGACCTTGTCATTTTAATTAATAAGAATTGTCCATACTTCGTGCTCTGTGCCCGAAACAGTAGATGGCTATACAGACTGTTATATAAATGGTGCCGAGATGAGTGGACGAACACAGGACTGTTACGTAAATGGTGCCCGGGACAGTGGATGGACCCGACTGTTACATAATGGTATTTAATTAATTAAAATCTAATAATTACAAAGCACAAGAACCGTTACAAATTTGGCATAAAGTAAGGTAATACTCACAATGTTTTACAGTGTTAAGTGGGTAGTAGTATTTGCAAGAGTTGAGCTAATAGACGTAGTGGTAATAGTAATAGTACTATTACTAGTAGTTGTAGAGTGCTAGAAGTAGTAGAAATAGAAGTTACCTAGTAGTAGCCCTATTGATTCCTTGATTTGGTGCCTAGTAGTAAGCTCTCAGAGTAGCCCGATTCTACGCAATGAGATTTGCTATTCAAGAGTTGTGTTACAGATGTCGTATACTTACCACAATTGCCTGTAACTATGAAGGAACTCCGTCTTTTCACTGTCTGTGCCGTCTGTAATAATTGTTATGCTGAAGGATGCTTGGCTGAAACTTATCTATTACCTCGATGCTGGTGGTGTTACTGAGAAGTCTCATCGAGCAATCCTAAGTTATGATCTGTTTTGAAATGTTCTTTAAATTGATGTGTCACTTCCATTTTTCGCTTTGTAATAGGATTTTCAGTTTAGGGAATATAAAACTACAATGGGGGAGGGTGTGTAACAGGTTTTCTATCGCTTCTTAAGTGTAAAAATTTCAACCCGTGTGAATTTGGAGGAGTGACACTCCTCATAGGAGGTCTGGCAGAATTTCTGTATTGTAAGCTCAATATACAGATGCTTATCAGAATAATGGAAACACCTGTAGTTGGCAACACGTCAGATGTATGGGTTGGCAGTGGTGTCGTGGCGACCGCAGCGCCGGACTGCTGGTGGTGGTGTGTTAGGCCGGTCTCCATACTACGTCAGGCGTCGTGGAACAGGAGTCTGCAGTGGCTGCAGCAGACAGAGGTAGAATAAATGGGAGACCTCTCAGAGTTTCAAACAGGGCAAATTGTTGGGGCGCGGTTATGTGGAGTGAGTGTGACGGCAGGCAGTGGCTAGTGTGTTAGGTGTGTCGCCAGGGACAGTGTCGAAGTTGATGACGACCTACACAACACACGGGAACACCACATCGGGGAAGCGGAACAGTGGGCGGAAGAAAAGCATCAGTGACAGGGCACGCCGGGTATTAAAGCGCATTGTCACGCGGAACCGTCGTGCCACTGCGGCGCAAGTGACGGAGGAACTCAATCAGCACCTCCCCCAACCTGTTTCGACAATCACAGTCCGCCGCGAATTACATGACATGAACTTACGGGGTCGTGTTGCACGGGCCAAACCTCTCATTAGGGACCAAAACGCTTTAGCACGCCGCAAATGGTGCCGCGACCATGCAACTTGGACCGTTGACGACTGGAAACGTATGGTATGGTCGGATGAATCACCATTCACCCTATTCCAAACCACGGACCGTGTTTATGTGTGGAGAAGGCCCAAAGAAGCGTATGATCTAGAGTGTCTCCGCCCAACTGTGAAACATGGCGGCGGTACGGTGATGCTGTGGGCCGCAATATCATGGTTTTCATTGGGTCCTGTGGTCACACTTCGCGGACGCATCACTGCCAACGATTATGTCGCAATTTTAGGAGACCACTTGTTTCGTATGGTCCGGATATTGTTTCCGGACAATGACGCCATATTCCAGGATGATAATGCACCCATTCACACAGCTGGAGTTGTTGCAGCGTGGTTTGAGGAACATCGGGATGAAGTTCAACACTTCCCCTGGCCCGCCCAATCC
>JAGDQP010001055.1:30121-59340 GCA_022664845.1 Lepisma saccharinum
TCAGCACTGCTCAATATTCCCTCTAAACAATAACCATGGTACGCTACTATATAAAACTTAATCGCGAATTGTTAATTACGCAAAAGCAGTTGAACCACTTGAAACTTGAATTGGTATCATGATATTGCATGTTACTGTTCGTATTGCTTGACTTTATAATTATTTAATCTGAAAAGTTTCCATGGCAACGAGACAATAATAAATTCACCAGGAGAAACAGCTTCACCAATTGCAAAATTGGTACGCTGATACGGTGAACAAACCTCCATATCTTAACCTTATTTTACTTTGTTATTAACCTCTGTTTTCATGGTAACGAAGTTTTAACAGAGAGACTCCATTTAATAAATCTTATAGTAGGCCATCCCCTGGGAAGAATACAAAAAACCTAACTTATTCATTTCCACTAACATCACATATTTGTTTCTTTTCTGTATTGTTGGTTAATCCACTGCTGCTATTTTTCTTATTAGATACCTCCCTTTCCTCCGCAAATAAACTATACTGTTTTGATATCACTATGCCGTCTGTCTATCTGTCACTCAGGCTAGGACATAAAACAAGTCGTACAGAAAGAACCTGATTTCAGATTTTGTGTTTTCAGAGATCATATCCGTCTGATTTCAAATGTGATAAGGTTATAACCTGGTATTTATGCAATATGTGCACTGAACTTCCAACTTAGCCTTTGCTCCTCCTGAAATGGAATAAAGTTCATTAGATTCTTCCACTTAAAATGGGTTGGTGTGATTATTTGTTTAATTTAACACCCTTTTTCTCACATCTTTATTACTATGTAAAATTGAAGCTAGCCTTCCATCTTAATATTCATCTATTAAATCATGCATGTTACATAACTGAAATATACATTTTACTGTTGCATATTGCTCTTTGATGCTGTGTTGAACACCAAAAGTGATAATCTGGAAAGGTTCCGCTAAATCTGAATATGACCACCCTAGATTTTGGAAATCGATTTACATCAGTTCTATTTCCATATCAACTGGTATTGTTGAATTTGTCACACTTCCTCTGGATGCACTGAATGTTCCTTTGCCATCAGATCTTTAACTCCAGGATGAGTAGTGAGTACCCTTCGCTTTGTTTCTTAAGAAATTCACATAGAAGGAAAAATATATTGCCTGCTTATGGAAAAACACGGGACAAAGTAACATTTCTATTAGACAGGTAACAGAAAGTTCAAAATTACTTGGAAGAATAGCATTTAAAAGTCTAAGGAAACACTCCGTGATTCCGCCAGATCCTCCCAGTGGGGGATGTTACCCTCCAAATCATCGAGAGCACACCCAACTTTAAAATTCGTGCTGTTAAAAATCGATAGAAATCGAACAAAACTCCACTTACACCGCCCAATTTTGAGATTATCACCATCCAAAACTGAAAATCCTGCCGGAATCCCTGAAAACACTAAGACTTCATCCATGCATTGAATTCCTCTTTCCTAACTCACCATCACTTGTTCTGAGAATTCTGCATTTTCGAAAAATGTTATTCATCAATTAGTACTTCTCAGTGGAAATGCTGTAGACACTTTGCTTCGTTTCCGTAATTTAAATATTAAGTGACTGGAGTTTTTTCTATAGAAACTTGTTCACTTATAAATTTCCTCAACAACGGTCTTAAACAAAGTCTTAGTCAAAATATTAAACATATATCCTATGAATTCTTGTCGACTTATTATAAGGCTATCCACATCAATCATTTTAAACTGAAGCCCCTACAGAGAAACCTGCATCAATTATTAGCTACTTCTTCAAAGCTAGGTTGATTGAAATGAAAGTGATTTAAATCGTAATTTAAATCAGATCATTTTTTAAAATCAAAGATGGAGTTGTTTTTTTTATTAAAGAGTAGAAATATGCAATATTAGTTATAACAAATCACTCTGTGATTTGAATCATACTTAAGCTTGAACTTTACACTTTAGTCTTTACGTGATGATAGGCTCTTGTGATGTAAACCGAAACCAAAGGGATCGACCTAGAATTTATTTTCATTTTGATTGGAGAAATTTTAGAAGAGAACGTAGAAACTTAATTCACATTATAAGTTTGCAGTTTGTATTAGTAATGTGTTTATATTTTAATAACAGGTATGGAAACGAGCGCTCGTTTTCTGTGCGCGTGGTTAAGTGTTCAAATCTCGTCGCGGTCCATTGAACGGAGTGGAGTAAAACTCACTTTAAGAAAACCTGTAGGTTCAGTCCTTAGGGGCTCACTAGCTCGTTTAGGACGTTAATAACAATTCACTCACGTCTGAAAACGAACACACAGAAAACAGAAAATCCAGTTTTTGTGTACAAAACAAAAATTTTTGTTTCGTAACATTCTTGTGTATTTGTATCAAGTTATTGATTTCTTCAGATATTGCTCAAAAGCAACTTATACTCAATTGAAGAATAAAGTTTACCTATGTGTATGGTAAAGGTGTGTGTCTTCTATTGATTTGACTGCATTAGACAGCTCTCATTGGAATGAACATTATTTAAGACCTATAGGCAACTTTGGATAGGACCAATTGGGTAATGATGGGAGAATTGGTGGAATAAAGAAAGTAGGGGGAAAACGAGAGACCCCTGTGAAAACCCACGCACACGGTTTTTGTTCATCGCAAAACCCACATCGCACGATACGGTATCGAATCGGGTCAGCACGGTCCAGAGGTGAGCACTATCACCGTGGCTACAAAATAGCTCTTATACTTTATGGAATTTTGTAATATGCTGTTCCCAAATCGATAGTGCAATTTTGATAGCTGAAAACTAAGTGAAATGAACTAAAATTTACCTTAGCAAACTTAAATCCTAGACTATTTCGTTAGGAAGATGTAGCTTGAGAAAAGAGGCAATAGCGATTATAAAATTTGCAATATTTTAGGAAGAAAGGAAGACACATACACCCTCCATTCCGAAAGAAACCGAACTTTTGAAAACAAATAGTACCACTAGTGCCATCTGTTGTAATATTTTACCGGTAGATGGCGTAGTCCCTCATTGACAACTGGTATAAATGTCATGACATTTGGATGCACGGCAACAAAGTTATTGCGTTTCAACTGTCAGTGTGTTGTGTACATCGGTCGGAAAATGAGTTTCAAACAACGAGCTGCAATTGAGTTTTGTGTTAAACTGGGTAAACCTTTTACTGAAACGCACCAAATGCTACAAAATGCATATGGTGATGAGTGTCTATCCCGTACGCAAGTTTACGAGTGGTTCAGGCGATTCAAATCGGGTAGAGAGACGCTGGATGATCACGAAAGATCAGGCCGTCCCAGAACCGGATTATCGGAAGAAAACATCGAAAAAGTGCGTGAATTCATCAAACATAACAAAAAAGCGTCGGTGAAAGTTATTGAAATGGAATTAGGCATTCCTCAAACAACCGCATACCGCATTTTGACCGAAGTTTTGGGCCTTAAGAAGGTTAATTCGCGGTTTGGACCACACAAACTCACCGAAGACCAAAAAGTTGATCGAATTGCGCATTGCAAAGACATTGTTAAAAGTGCTCGGCAGGATCGAAACTTCTTGAAATCGATTGTAACTGGTGACGAGACGTGGTGTTTTGAATATGAGCCCGAAACAAAGCGGCAAAGTGCTGAATGGAGAGCGCCGGATGAAGGACCACCCAAAAAAAGTCGCTTGGTGAAGTCAAAAGTTAAGGTGATGCTGATTTGTTTTTACGATTCAAAAGGAATTATCCACAAAGAATTTGTTCAGCCCGGCCAGACAGTCACTGGAGAGTTTTACTTGGGCGTCATGAAGCGTTTGCTGGCAAGAATTCGTCGTATTCGGCCCGAATATCGAGAAATCGGCAGTTGGACTCTTTTGGACGATAATGCACCATCACATCGTTCGCGACTTGTAACTGAATTTTTGGTCAAAAATCACATTATTCGTTTGCATCATCCGCCCTATTCACCAGATCTCGCTCCGTGCGATTTCTATCTGTTCCCGAAACTGCATTTGGCGATGAAAGGAAAGTGGCACGCATCGATTGAAGATATTGAGAAGGCGACGACCGCCGTCCTAAAGACCATTCCAATAAAGGACATGGAGAAGTCGTTTGACAACTTGTTGGAGCGTGCAAATATGTGTATCGATGCAGAAGGGGAATACATTGATTAATAAAAATGATTTGTTCCAAAATGTACATTGTTTTTTTGTTTTTTTAAAACGTTCGGTTTCTTTTGGAATGGAGGGTGTACGTCATTTTAGAAGAGAATTTGATACACATTGCAAATTGTTTCTTTTTTGAAGTTAATTGCGGTGTGTATACCCCCCTGAAACTATTTACCGTGTATCGACGAAAGTTTCCCACATGCTAACCTCCCTTCGTCAAATATACCATAAGCTTGTAACGCCATGTCTTCCTTCCTTTTCAGAAATATTACAAGTTGTTGTAATCGCCTATTTTCCATGGCTATTTTCCGCAGCGAACACAACATATTCGTGAAGTTTACTTAAGGTTTTACTGGTTAAGGTATTTCAAAAGGAAAAGCTGAATAACTGTATGCCATGATCTTTGAAATAGAACCGAATTTCGGCAACATTTGAGGTGTATGCCCGAACAAAAGTCAATTTGCTATCTTTTAACATGGCGGATAGACTGTTATTCGTGTACGCCTCATTTTAGTATTTAAACAGCAATAAGATGCAATAAATCGAGTTAATAAATATGGTCCTCTGATATCATTTGCAATCTATTTCCTTTCATTAAACTCAAAAAATCATGATTTTATATTGACCCGTTTTGGAGTTTTGTTTATCTAAAATTTTAAGTACAGAATTTAGTTTTGCGTAATTGAAGGTCCCAGAGCACAACGTCTGTATTACATAAAACTGACTAGCTCCATCAATTTTTAAGATAAACCAATTATATTGGTATTGTTAGAGACGATATATGATAGTCTGTCACGTTTGTTTTAGGATGATTTTCAGTATCTGTGAAAGGTTCACAATTATTTGTTATCAAAGTAATATAGTGAAAGTAGCAAAACTATATTTTTGGAATAAGATCCGCCATATTTAAATATGGCGGCACTCTATGAACACTAAATCCACTAGAATTACTAAGACCTATTGTTATCTTCAATTAGACGCCACAAATAAATTTGCAGCCTAGTTCTGAGAGAAGTTATCAGTTAAATATAAGTCGACGTCTTCGTGTGGGCGCCGTATTGATGACGTTACTACAAGTTAACGATCAAGTTTGTTTTTGGCAAACAATTGGAAAAATAATTTTCTCCACATGTGCTTTAATTCAAATCAATTCAATTTATTCAGCTTGTACATTAGCTTACAATAGTAAGCATTACAATTGTCACATAACTTAAAAACTGCAAATTATCACTTAGATATTCAGCCATTGTGTAATAAGACTTTTATACAAAGAAAGTAAACAATTTTCTCTCAAATTAATTAACATTGCTTATACCTTTCATTTCTAGCGGGAGTTTATCGTATACGCGTGTACAATCCATTCTTACGCTTGTTTGAAAAGAAGAGGAATTTTACTGTGTAACATATTCATTGTATTGTTTCCTGTTATTATATGAATGAATATTTTTACAACGAATTAATAGTACTTCATTTTTTTTACATATAATATAGACCTGTATATAAATAGACATGATAAAGTCAACATTTTTTTTATTCCTAAACGTATCTTAATTTGAAATGTTTTTGATTCGTAAACAGGATGAACCTCTGCCTAAACGAAACATTAATCTAATTGCTCTCTTTTGCAAAAGGAAAAGCGTTATAACCTTGGTTGAGGAACCCCCCAAAATCACTCCATAGTTTATTAATGAGTAAAACTTTGCAAAGTACAACGATAAGAGTGATTGACGTGAAACAGAATTACATAATCTGCAGAGTGCAAAGAATATTGAGATTAATTTACTACATAATTTGTTTATATGTTCATCTCAATAGAAATTATCTTGTATTAACACTCCTAAAAATGTAACCAAGGTTGATATTCTAATTGTTCCTCAATCAAGGGTATCTAAGGGAGAAAGCAACCTTTGTTCTTTAAGATGAAAATTAAGTATATTTGTTTTTTCATTATTTACCTTCAGTTCGTTTCCTGAAAACCATTTTACAAGATTTTCAAAAGTAAATTTCAAATTTTCATTTAATTTCTTCAAAGAGCTACCTGACACAAGTATCATCAGCATACAATACACCCAAACTAGGTTGTATACATTGCAACAGAGCATTGATATATCATGTAAAGAGTAAAGGTCTCAATATGGAACCTTTTTAATAATATATGTATATGTGTACAAAATTCCGTAGTTAGAGGGGACTTTTTACCAAGGTTTCCGCGAAGATTTTCAGTTTGGGGGTGCAAAATCAAACTTGGGAGTGTGTAAGGGGAATTTTTGCACGCTTTCTATCGATTTTTCAGTTGGGGAGTATTGTGGAGTTCTGGAGGGACAACATCTCTCACAGGGGGGAGGGATGGGTTGGCGTAATAAGCCTTTTCACCTAATTCTACCCATTGCCTTCAAACAATATTATTCCAGAATACCATCTTGGCATTTCCTGGTGAAAATACTTGAAAATCTTGGTAGGAATTTTCGGTGTGAGCGTGACTTGAATATGTTTTGCCCCCTCAGTGTTCATTTGAGGTCAAACATCTACAATAATTTTACCGTAATAACTTAATATTATTTTTATTTCAATTTCAAAATTAATAAGTCCTCGCAGATGAAAGGTTAAACCATCGAATAGGTCCATATTCAAATTAGGCAACGCCAGATGGCAGGTCCATACTTATTTTCTTTTTATAGAAAAAAAACTTAGTGTAGTCAAAGTGGCTATATTCCAGAAAACGGTTTTAGAAACTTAATTTGGTTTATCAAGACTATTAATAAAAATATCTTAATAGCTCTTTCAATTTTCGATTTTGAAAGAAGTAACAATTCTCCAAGACAAATTATTCCAACTGTTTGGATAAGTTTTGAAAGCTGATTAATTCTTTCAGAACCAATGGCTATGTAAATTAAAGTACTTTTTGTGGAGCAGTATTGGGAATCGTTTGTTATAAAATGATCCTCCAACTGCTCTATTTACGTTCCAGATAATTATGAACAACACTACGCAAAACCTAATCTGGCATGTCAATTACGTAGGAATGGTTGAAATTACAAAAGATGAAATGATGATAGCAGATGTTACTGATGTTTGAATTTTAAACTTACTACCGTTTCCATTGTCACTAGACTGAAGAATTAAACAAATATTCAAGAATGACAGTGTAATGATAAACCAATTGAAATCAAATTTTGCAACACACAAGAACAAACTGACCTGATTATTTTAGTCTTATTAAACAGTCATTGTTCTTTATTGCTTATATCTTAACGAGACTCAAATATGTCGCACATACGGTATTACCGCATCAGTTAGGGAATCAAAACATTATGCACTAATACATTAGGCTGACCAAATATAATTTAAAAAATCCGGGACATCTGTTTGAAATTGACAGCTGTCTTATTCTACAGTGTACATCCCGTTCACTACATTATGGACTGTTACGCAAATTAAAGGAATGTTTTAAATTTTAACTGCAAATGTCACTCGAATTTGAAAATGACAGAAAACTATCCGCCTACAGTTCGAGTGGACAGTAGACAGATGAATACACGTGTAGGTGAAACGAAATAAGCATTAAAATAAGTAAATCAAATTGATTTTGTACACAAAAGGCAAACATAGATATCTAAATGCAAATCTGGATTTGCAACTTTACTGCTATCACCATACTTGGGATTTCAGTTTTTTTGTGCAAATTTGCACTTTAACGTGGTATTTCGGGAGCCTCTATTTTAGTAATAGCTGTTTTCATAGATGTAAGCGTCATTAGTTATTCTTTTGTGTGATTTATAATGGATCGTTTTAATTTAAAACAAATTGTGGAAACCAAATAATTCATATTCTTAACGGATTAAGAGAGCCGTTGAGAGAACAGGTATTTGATTGGTTTATTGTCGCACGAAAGAGGAAAATTTAGGGAGAAAGTTGAATATGTACAATATTAAAGGAATGCATAATATGTAAATACTGTCAGCAGTAATTTGCGATATAGCTACTCATTGCTTGGAAATTCGAGACAAATCTGGGTCCCGGAAACCTTTTCCCGGGACGTCAGAGATAATACCGGGCTAATAACGCATTTCCGAGACCTTTTGTCACCGTATGATAGAGACATTACTTTTAACGTTCTCTATGTTGAAATGTTTCGCAAAATACTATTTCCATGGTAACGAGGAGTATTTAATAGAATTGTGTTTGCCCATCACGTGAGAACGTGATTCTAACCAAATTTAGTACGCTTAGAGAAATGACCTTTTTTAGTGCTTCATCCATCTTCAAATTTTACTATAGTTACCGTTTGCATGGTAATGACATTTAATTAATTAAAATTTAATGATTACAAAACATAAGAACTTTCACAAAGTCGGTAAAATGTAAGTCAGATCTCTCAATATTTTACAATATGAATGGAGTAATAGTATTTGCAGGAGTTGCGCTACTAGACGTAGTGGTAATAGTACTACTACTACTAGTAGTAGTAAGGTACCAGTAGGTACTAGAAATAGAAGTTCTACACTCGGAAGTAGTAGTAATTACAAAAGTATATATGAATGACAACAATAATGGTAAATTTAGTAGTAACAGTATAACGATGTGTTAAACTTATTAAATTTATGTCCGCAGGAGAATAACAGATGGCGCGTAAAACATTTGATTATTCTATATTTAATAAGAGTGAGACAAGACAGTGAGATCATTCTTTATATTCAGAATTTAATTTACGTAGATAATTTACTCTTCGACAGACAATTTTGGAAGATTCTGAAAAATAGCTTTCATATAATTATAGAATAATTATGTGCAGCTGCGATAATATATGTGACTGATGTCAACGACTCCCTGGGTAATGTAACAAAGTTAGAACGTTAAATATACTCGAGAGACACCCACTACGCATAGCATATCGAATAAAACTACCTAGCCCAACCCAAGAATTATACAACCGTATTCCCTTCCCACATCTTCTTCTACACCTAGAAACACTTCGCACCAAATACATCCAAAATAGATACAAAACCCACCACCCACTCTTCTATGACATACTCCTCTCGCATGAACACAGCAACACACCACCTCATCACGCTTACACACCACTTTCCCTATTATTTACGCTCTACCGACAAGTAATACCACCGAACCACCCAGATTTAGCACAGATTATAGATTACACCATCTATAACATCCCTCATTACATTGCGCCTTCATCAACTGCACAGTGACCATTTCGAACGCAAGGGCTCATCTGTCTCCATAACCGTCTAGAGTTGCCCCTAGACGAGAAGAACGTCAATCATTTGTCTTAAGTGTGTCAAAGTGTTGCGGCGTCTTTCCGCACCTCGCTTCCGTCTCATCAGCTCTCATCACTAGGAAATAAGATAACCATCCTATATGAATGATTATGAGAAAACTCATAATGTCCAATCAAGTTTATTAAACAATAAAGTAATAAGATAATCAAAACCTCTTCGCCCATCCAACGTTACTAAATCCTCACACTTCCTTCTATCTTCTCTTCCCAAGTAAAGGGTGTAGCCCTTTGGGGGTGCTAGCCTCGGCTAGCAATAAAAAAAAGTTAGAACGTTAAATATACCGTTGCCATATTCCAAAGGTAGTCCTTTTTATTAATGATCTCTTTCTTTTTCAGGAATACGCATTTCCTGAGTTGGTAGAATATACTGTTGGGATATTCCCATTCAGTTGTAATCGTGTCCGTGGTTCGATGCCTGCTCGACGACGATTTGATGATGCAAATGGTGTTTCCCACAGTAGTGACGGTCACTTGCGTTGTTGATTGCTATTGTAGTCGTAAGCCTACTTGGGACAAAAATTGATAGGGTAAGTTTTTCGTGGATGATTCACTTCTTG
Organism: Lepisma saccharinum; assembly: GCA_022664845.1. Taxonomy (NCBI): domain Eukaryota; kingdom Metazoa; phylum Arthropoda; class Insecta; order Zygentoma; family Lepismatidae; genus Lepisma; species Lepisma saccharinum. Next base: position 40,119 of record JAGDQP010001055.1, read on the forward strand.
TGACTTATATTGTGGAATGTGTTACGCTTTACAAAAGAACCAGGACTTAGGTGTCAAAATTACTTGTTAGACTGAGCTGTAGTGCGTCATTGGTTCACAACCTTCTAATGATCTAACCACATACTATAAGTGATGCCCTGGGCAGAAGATGAACCCAATAAACTGTAATAAATGATGGCGGGAGAAGCGCGGTAACCGCATCTATGTTTCTAAAAAAATAGCTATATAGATGAGGTTCCACCTTACTATAAACATAATCATGAAGAACGGCAGTTCTTCGAGTGACGCTGGCAAAGGACACTGTTAGCGGCACTCAGATAGTATACAGTTAGTTTCGGATGTACCAATGTATAAGTCCAATTATAATGCTTGAACTTACATTTGAAAGCTCTTTCCATTACTAAGACACAGGTAAAAGAATTGGGTCGGTAGGATCTCCTTGGGACCCCCTAGGGCGCTTTAAAAAATATATCAAATTTTCACATTTTTTAGGATAGCACTGACCCCAGACCATATAGGCGACCGAAACTTATTGGATCTTATTCTACGCTTCAATGCGTTTCAAACGGTGTATCATACGTTAAAATCGGTGGAGCGGTTCAAAAGTTACGACTTCTTTTAACCGAATCACAAAATCTTTCAAAATGATAGAATGGTGTGTCCGTCATTCTGTGTGTCTTTTTGTTTTAGCCCCAAATGTGTGGTACAGGGGGGTTTTGTCCATTGCGGGCACCCATCACAATGGGGGTAATTCCAAGCTTAGATTTTTGATAGGAGTTACTGTTTTCGAGATATGGAGCAAAATCGATCTGGTATCCTTCCGCCATAGTGACACGTGCCATTTTTTAAATACAAGCCCGTACGGAGAACACTCTCCGCCGCTGCGCCACTCATCTGGGCATGACGTAAAGGAGAAAATTGTAAAGATACATGACCGTACTTAATTTTATCTAACCTCCACGTTCCCATGGTGAGTATTTTAAAATGTACTTTCTGTCAAGAATATAAATGCATGTTTTGCGCGGGATTGCATCCTACTCCTTGTTGCTATGAGAAACAAATGCTACACATTATCGGTTATCCACCTCGTCTTTTAATCGAAACAAACCGGGCTTTATAGGCAATAGTCTTCAACAAAATCATTCAACATTTACTGACGTGAAAATTTACAGCGAATTTCTGCATTTATCCGTCCCCAACTTATTCTCCAATATATTTATATTATTGTTGAATGAGAACAAAAAATAGTTTGGCATTAAAAACTTGACTACGTTTATGATTTATAATCATATTTTAAAACGACAATATAACATATTAAATAAAATTTAACAGAAGGAAACTAAATGCCAGAAGACTCCTTCTAGTATGCAAGGTCATCAACAAAAGCATTAAATTAATATCACGAAGAACGGTAGTCCTTCGAGTGACGCTAAGCAACGAGTCTGTTAGCGGGTCGCATTATAAACAGCAACTTTCGGATCTAGCGAACTATAAGCCCGATTTTGATGCTTGAACTTGCATTTGAAAGGTATTTGCCATACTAAGACACAGGGGGAAAATGGATTGGTAGGACCTCCATGAGACCCACTAGGGCCATTTGAAAAAAAATAATCAGAATTTCACATTCCTGGTGATAGCACTTACCCCAGACCATATAGGCCGCCGAAGCTTGCGGAACCATAATCTAAGTATGAGTACCGTTCAAACGTGTATCATACGTCAAAATCGGCGAAGGGGTTCAAAAGTTATGACCTTTTTAGCCCAATCACAGAATTTTCACAAATGATAGAAAAGTACCTATGTCATTCTGTCTGGCTTTTTGCTTTAGCCCAAAATGGTTATTACCTGGGGGTGCGGCAATTGTGGGCCTCCACAAGTTGGAGTAAAGAACTGCTTGTTTTGCTGTAAGGAGTTACCGTTTTTTAATATGCAGCCTTACAAAATAATTGATATCAGTACAAAAAACAATTCGGGGTAAGGGAGAGAGTGACTCAAGAATTCTACTCACAAAAGAAGTGATATCCATTTTGCGAGTTACTTTTTTGTGTCACTATGGCGGAAGGATACTAATTCTCTTAAGTTAATTACAAAACAAACACTTTCGCGACAGTGACACAAAAAGGTATCTCGCAAATTGGATATCACTTCTTTTGTGAGTAAAATTCTTGCGTCACTCTTTCCATTACCCCCAAGGGGTTTTTGTACTGATATATCTATACACGTGTGATGACGGTGCAGTTCACCTTAAAGACAGTGAGGAATCAATTTAGTGCTGAATTGTGCGTTTTGCGAAGCAGTATGCAACGAGAAGAAGAAGACACGTGTATCAATGGGATTAGGAAATACCGGAATTGAGGAATTTCTTCAAGACGAAAAAACGGCGTGTTGCAATGATCCGGAAAATGATCAACCCATAAGTCAATGCAACAGTTGCGATGAATGGAGTCACATCAATTGCTTGAATGTTCCCTATGACACGTGGAAGAAACAAAGCAAGCTAGAGGAGGAAACGGCCGATAGTTATCAGTTGTGGGAATACATGGGCTGTAGAAATACCACGAAGAATCCACAGTACCAAGTGTGACTGATTCTGAAGCAACACAGTCGAAGATGGAAATGATGAGGCAATCGAGTAAGCAGATCACCGATATTAGAAGAAAGAAGTCAGATGACAAGTTTCCTAAGACCAAGAAGTATATCGCATCTTATTGAAAGCAATGTGAAGAATCGTTCCATTCGACGCAACAACATTTAGAAGCTCTCAGGAAAGAGACAGCAACGGCAGAACAACTTGAAAATTTAAAGCGGATTCTCGAGAACGATTAGAAAACATAAAGACCGCCTGTAAATCACGTGCTCAGAAAGTCGCGGAATCGATGCAATCTCTAGTCATCCATCGGGAACAGGACAAACAACAAATCTTCGAAAGAGTACGACACAACCAAACAGAATTGAAGGAAGAGATATCGCAGGCACATGCAGTAGTAATTCAAGCAATAGCGGTAGGAATCCTGGGAAGAATATGAGAAAGAATCGGTAAGACAACATATTACTTATTGAATCGAGAAAAAGCAATATTGAGCCAAGTCAGGAAAATTAAATAATGTGATGATGCAGAGTGAATGTCTTGAAAAATGTAGTACATCCATCAGACGTTCAAAAGGGAATACTTAGAAATTCCTAGAAAGATTGAGCACACGATATGACATGCTTCAAGGTCCTATTAGTGAGAAGCGTGTGTGATACGTAATGACAAAGGTAAAAAGGAAGTAGAGCTTGACGAAGCGGAAGACGAGGTATGTCTACCTGAAGCGAGAGGACGGGAAAGTACACGAATGTACAAGACGAACGATGCGGAAAAGAATAAGTCAATATCAGATATGTGCAGAGAGAAAGTACCACGATGAATCACGGTGCACAGGAACCACTGAGAAGAGTAGAAGCAAGGTCTCTGGTGAAAGTAAAAGAGGAACCCGTTAGTGACAGTGAGAGTGGATACTCGGAAGGAGCAAATTCTGTGAGAACTTCCTCATCGGTCAACTACATATTGTTCCTCGAAACAAAGAGAGTTAAGTTTCGGAGGAAAGAGCATGAGATAAATCGAACATTACTCGTTCCATGGTCAAGAAACACTGACAAAGGATGACCGCCCGCAGATGTCATTCACCAAAAGCAACAGGAAGAGTAAGGACAAATGAAGATAAGATTTGCCGACCTGAAATCTTTTACCCGATTCCCACTTAATAACGGAGAAACGATGGCAAAAATGTTTGTCCAGCAGTTCGAGAGGGAAGCAACTATTATGAGGGTTGCCACGGGGTCAACTGAGTATTGTTCCCTTTGTACTTCAGGGAGCACCTTTATCATGGTACCACTACAATGGACATAAATTCCAGACCTATGAGGACTTCTGGGAAGCCTTTATACAGTATTATCAGCTAGATAGCATGACTTACACCCAATTAATTAGATTAAAGACCGAACCTTTTAGCTACAAAACGGATACAAGCATTGAGTAATTTGTTACGGAACGATATGTGAAAATCCGTGAATTGGATCCCACAAGCACAGAAGCTCACATTTGCAATGCGATTAGTTTATTATTGCCTGTGAGTTATCAGAGGCTGTTAGTCACGGCACGAACTCTGAATTTGGAAGATATTCTAGAAACTAATCGTAAATTAGAATTGATCTATGCCACGACGGAATCGCGACGGGGTTTCACCGAATGCCCCTACATCGAAGCAAGAACACGGATATAGTTACCACCAAGAACTGGATAAGGTATATAAGGTCGATCTTGATCAGGAAAAGAATAAGGATGGGACCAGTCTGCCGGTGCAAGAAGCTCGGAAGATTGGCCAGAAGGGATTGGATCAAGATGGAAGAAGAGAACGGAAAGGAAGAAAATCTCCCCGGAAACAAATATACTATGGACGTGGGCGAAATTCTGAAAATTCGCGATGAATATCAAGAATACCCCGATGACAGATTTTGCCGCTTCAAGGACTGAATGCGAAGTGGAACGACAATTGCAGGGCGAAAGAGAGATGGAACGAGGAAGAGCTAGACCTCCTCCGTACCATCCTTAAATAACCAATCCAAAAAACTAGGAGATTCACAGTTGCTACGGGTCGGAGCAACTGGAATGGTGAGGAATTGCCTGACCCACACCGACTATGACAAGAAAACCGGACCCGAGTGCCTAAAAAGGAAATTATCAGTTTACCACATTAGGTCAGAAGTAGTTATTTGAAGAATGGGAACCCAATGTATGGGAAGACGATATGAAAGAAGATGAATTCCCCCAGGACATGACGAATACAGAAATGAAAACGGCGCTATTCTGCATGAAGGTTCTACAGGAATCTGTAGCTGCCCTTGCAGACTCCGATGCTGCGGTATGTTTGTGTGCAGAGAGTTTTTGGAAGAAAGTCAGTGGCATATTGTCACACCCAAGGTTGACTCCTGTCCGAGAAGTTATACTAGTAAACTTTTCAGGCACGAAGCGGAAATGCAAGCTCGGAGAGGAAATGCTATACCTTTTAAGTATAGCATGGAAGGAAATTTTCTTTCAATTCCTGGTAGTCAGGGGACTGAAGCAACAATTATTATTAGCTCGCGACTGGTTGTCCAAATATGGGGAAGAGCTTGACTTCCCCACGGGACAAGTCCATATGATGATAAATGGTGAAAGAATTAGGGTACCCATGCTTAGAGAAACGGACCAGGAAACTAATATGTTAGTCGTTGTCGGAGCTGAAGATATGCCACCGTTATTGAAGCACGACACGGTTCGAGAAGAGGCACAAGAGACAGACGGATATCGCCAGCTCAGGGATAGTGCCAAAGGACCCGTGAAGCACGGAGGAATCCTTGATGACGATGTGAGCCATGACGATGAACCGACTCTGCAACGATGGGACACTGATCCGTCCAATGAACATGATGCATTCCTAGAAGTCCTACGATAAGCAACCAACGACGATGAAGCGACCCGGGTAACTTTATTGCAAGTGAGAGGAGCAGTTCGATACCAAGTTGGTGCCCTGTAGCCAACTGACCGTTAGCAGAGGAATAATATGTCTACTGAGAGTTCTTGAAGCTCGAATGATCCGACGCATTAAATACAGTTGGGAATACTAGTATCATCCCATGGTACCGGTCTCAAGAGGTCAGGAGGAGAGACGCCGTGAGCCTGCTGACCCATTTGGAATCGTCACTGAGACTCCCAGAAGGTCAATTCTAGTCTGGTGATGAAGGAACTAACCAACCGCAACCGTCAAAGGCTTCTCATAGAAAAATTGAGACATCGGAACCAAAAGAGGAAGAACCACGGAGTGAGACGCATTGAGCAGAAACGACGGGCTTCTATCCGCCAAGGAAACTACAAAAAGGATGATACCCCTTGTTTCGCAGGAATCTGTGTCCGAATCTGATAAAATTGTGTACCGTGAGGTGACAGGACTGAATCATTTACAAGTAACGTCCCCAGTTTGACAGTGACATTCCTCGTTACTAATTTAGGCCCTACATTTGTTATAAGTTCGTGCTAAACCTTGTTAATATATTATTTCTTTATTATTTCTATTATATATATATGTAACCGTAAATAAGCCCCGTTAAATAATTGCTAAATAATTATGTTAAAATAGAAAGATGAGAGACAACAATGGCCATGTCCAGGATAATCCGTTGTCGGACGCCGTATATAAAGAAGTGTTCGACTTATTAAATTTATGTCCACAGGAGAATAACAGATGGTGCGTAAAACACTTGTTTATTTTATGTTTAGTAAGAGTGGGATAAGACAGCGAGATCATTAATTTATGCACAATTTAATTTAGGTAGATAATTTACTCTTCGACAGACAATTTTGGAAGATTCTAACAAATTGCTTTCATATAATTATAGAATAAGTATGTGTAGCTGCGATAATGTATGTGACTGATGACTACGTATCTCTGGGTAATGTAACAAAGTTAGAACGTTAAATATATCCAAGGTTATACCTTATCCATACTTCGGAGGTAGTCCTTTTGTTAGTGATCTCTTTCTTTTTCAGGAATACGTATTTTCTGAGTTGGTAGAATATGCTCTTGGACTATTCCCATTCAGTTGTAATCGCGTCCGTGGTTCGATGCCTGCTCGACGACGATTTTAGGATGCAAATGGTGTTTCCTATTGTAGTCGTAGGTCCATTTGGGACAAAAATTGATAGGGTACGTTTCTTGTGGATGATTTACTCACCTCTTGAGACTTATATTGTGGAACGTGTTACTCTTACCAAAAGAAGCAGGACTTAGGTAGCAAAATTACTTGTTAGGCTCAGTTGTAGTGCGTTATTGGTTTACAAACTTCTAGTGATCTAACCACATACTATAAGTGATACCCTGGGCAGAAGATGGACACAATAAACTGTAATAAATGGTGCCGGGATAAGCTAAGTAACCGTATCAATGTTTCTAAAAAAATAACTATATAGAGGAGGTTCCACGGGTAGTCACCTTACTGTCAACATAATATATCTATATACGTATGATGACGGTGCAGGCAGAACCAAGACGAATTGAAGGAAGAGATATCGCTGGCATATACAGTGGTAATTGACGTAGTAGCGGTAGATATACTGGGAAAAATGGACGAAAGAATCGGTGAGACTACGCATTACTTATTGAATTGAGAAAAAAGAATATTGAACCAAGTCAGGAAAATTAAATAATGTGATGAGGCAGAGTGAATGACTTGAAAAATGTAAATCCATCCAACGTTCAGAAGGGAATACTCAGAAATCCCTAATGTGAAACGCCCCTGACGTAGGGGTCAGAAATACTAACAATAAAACGCTCATGTATACAATATCTACGTTAATGCAAATTTCCAAAAGAGGAGAGTTGGAGGGAAATGCAAATAAAAAGATCTCCTGTGGGTGTTACTTTTAAAGGGACAAATTACGCAGACTCAGGGGTGACAATGAAGTTACACAGGAGTGCATGAGGTGAATGATCTCAGGGTATCAAAACAAAACAAAGGGTTAGAACGGGTACACATTGAAATCTCCATCGGTAAAGTCTAAAGCAAACACGACCAATTCAAGGTCTTTCATCTACTTGCACGCTGCAGCCAGACTGGAAAGTAAAAATACAAATGTAGTACTGGAAATGCAGTACTTACCCATACTGACGACCTCTCTCATCAAATAATCTCAGGATGATGGCTCCAAGAAATCAATTATAGGGGATTTGAAGATAATGATAAGATTTATTCCATTGAGATAAATGGAAAAGAACGAAGTAAGCATTGCGTGGTGATTCCTATTGTAGTCGTAGGGCCATTTGGGACAAAAATTGATAGGGTACGTTTCTTGTGGATGATTTACTCACCTCTTGAGACTTATATTGTGGAACGTGTTACGCTTACCAAAAGAAGCAGGACTTAGGTAGCAAAATTACTTTTTAGGCCGAGTTGTAGTGCGTCATTGTTTCACAGCCTTCTAATGATCTAACCACATACTATAAGTAATGCCCTGGGCAGAAGATGAACCCAATGAACTGTAATAACAGCACACTTCTCCGCGATTAGGTACTTTGTAGATAGCTCTCAGAGTAATCTGATACTATGTAATATGATTTCCTATTCAAGACTTATGTCAATGATGTACCATACTTACCACAATTGCCTTTAACTGTGAAGGAACTCTGCATCTTGCAGCGCCACTTCGTGCAGTCTGTGATAATTGATATGCAAGGTTACACTTTTATGTCCAAGAAAATCAGGACAAGCCCTGTACCTGGGATCTCATGGTGTCAGGACATAGACTTATATCTGGAGAGTGAAATATGCACAACGTAAGGACACTATGTAACTAGTTACATCTCTTAGGCGTTGACAAGCAAATCATTGGACTAGAGTGCCAATGGACCCTGGATCGATTCCCGTTGATGCCAAGCTTTTTTTTTACATTTTTATTTTCAAATATCTTTTTTCATTTCTGTTTTCGAATAATTTTCTGCTTTTGCTTCCTTTCACTGCAATACCTTTCACTGCAATAAATTAGGTAAAGTCAGGTTAGAGTTTTGTTTCCTTTTACGCGATGAAAATAAAACACGCTTCAAACATTTCACAAAATTCACAGACGTAGGTTAGAAATGGTTAAAAATCACAAGTCAGCAAAATTTATGATTGAAGAATTCCTCTTCAAAAAAGAGTTCAGTGTTTGCTGTATGAAACCGTAGTAATTCCTTGATAATGAAATTTCTACGTAGGAAAAATTCTGTTACAACTTCGATTGCAATTTGTTAAGCCGCCATGATTTGTATGTTCTATCTGGAGGTACCATTTGTGAAAATTCCACCATAAATTTAGACGCCTTTAGACCTCAAAGTAAACATCTTTTGAAAGTTTTACCAAGGAATTCTGGTCATGTTTGGAGGTCTTATATATTGTAGTATAGTTTTTATTTTCCAGTTTACCAATACCAGGTATTTCTCTATGTATGATAGAAATATCGAGGTTGGAGATGTGGCGAATCAAAACTACTCTAAAATGTACGACCATAAAACATAATTCCTTTGTAAAACTTCCGAAAGATGTTTAATTTCGAGGCTAGAGCCGTGTAAATTTATGGCAACTTCATCACAAATGACGTGATATCTCCAGAAAAAAAAATCACACAAACCATATCAGACTAGCAAGCTGCACTCGGAGTAGTTCCCAAAATATCAACTTCAGCAAAATTTATGATTAATCTGTGCCTTATAGACGTGTTTACCTACGTAGGATATTTGTTATCAAGGATTTACTACGGTTTCATAGGGCAAGTATTCAACTCTCTTTTAAGCGGTATTCTTCAAGAGTATACTTTGCTGAAAGAGATATATTGGACAAATTTAATTGATTTCTTAAACTGAAACGGTTTGCATTATAATTTCTGTATTATATAAAATCATTTGTGACAATGTGGCCCTAACGTTACATGTCTGCAGCTCCGAAACTATGCATTTGCGAATTTACAACTTTAACTTCGTTCCTGGTTATCGTAAAAGTACAGCAAATGTTACCACTTGAATAAATTGTTAAGTTACTCAAAAGTTTGCTCCGTAAATAAGAAAACCCTTCATCTGACCTTCTCTCTTTTTGGCAACAGTTATTATACGTTGCGCTACTACCCACTGGAATAAGGAAAAGGTAAAGTGTCATACAGGAACTGCGCGTTTGGTAGTCAATAATCCCCTGACGTTAGTTACTTGAGCGATGAAGAACTCACTCGGTTACTCTCAACTAGAATACGGTTGCGGTAGGAGACGGGGTAACGGGTACAAATTATAGTTTGATCGCATTTGATTTTAATCGACTGTAGGGAACATTATTACTGTGTTTACAGAATTTTGTTAACCACAACTAAAACCTCACTATATTATGAGGGGTCAAAGTATGGGTTTGTGTATATTAGGTTAAATAGACGGGATAACGGAGCCCAGTGATAATTCGATCGAATTTGATTCTAATCGACTGTAGGGAACATTATTATTGTGTTTACAGAATTTTGTTCAGCGCAACCGAGTGGTTGGTACTCCGGTTAACACTTATCCGTTTCCGTTCCTATTCGCGGGGTGATCACACTCGCTCACTCACTCATATATTTTTTTTTATTTCTTTTTAGTTCAGACACTCAAACATATATTATTTACATTAAACATATATTTACAGTAAATCTATAACATTAGTTTTAAAGAATTCATTGTGTTAATGACTTTCACGTATGTTTTACTCTGTCCACATTATCATGCGTCTTCTTCCTATTTGATTGAATTATATCAATGCTCAAATCAAGGTTGGTATTAACAATGGGTTCAAAATGAATTTGGTCTATATTTAATAAGTCGGAAAGGTCGAGATCGTCTCTCTTTTGTGTCGGTTCATATTTTTGATAAGATCCATATGCATTTAGGATAATTGATTTATTCACTGTTTTAAATTTTCTTTTATTTGAACCTGAAAATAAATGTATATCAGATATCTGTTTAATTATTCAGCGATTATTTGAATGTGTATATTTGTGCCCCATCCATTTCTTCTAATAAATGGATTTGCTGGTTTAGTACGTTCCGTTGTTCTGCATATCCATTCAGTGACTGGATGGTCTTTGTCAACTAATGTGATATGCATTTGGGGCAGTTCGTGTCTCAATTCCCACATTTTCTTAATTGTTACAAGTTTCAGAAAGTTTGTATATTTTTCATTCTCGAGCAAAAGAACAATGATCGAATGGAAAAAGCAATTACCATCGCTTGTGTGTGGAGTAACAAATGTGTATCAGAACAATTTCTATTTTGGGTGATGAATCAGCCTTATTGTTGGACTAACAATTTGATTTTTAAATGCAAAATTTTGAAGTTCATCTACATATTGCAGTGTTGGAATTAATCGTTCAAGAAATGTTTGGAGATCTTTGTATTTGTATTGGTTTCTGATGTATGCCATTGTGTATGTATTAAGCGATGTATGCCATTGTGTATGTATTAAGCATGTGTTTCTCCTCTTACAATACCTGGGTAAACAGTCCGAATATCTATCAAAATCCTTTGAAACATCACTGGTAAATCCGGTCGAAGTCTCATACATACTCCGGTATGCATCCGGTTGCTAACATTTACCCTCCTCTCGGTTAGTTCCATACATATTAAGTGTATAGTACAAAAACCACAAAGGAACATAAAGCCTTTACGAGATTATATATGGTCTAATAAATTTAGGTCTTTGAACAAAAATCTGAAGTATTTTCTTTGAGCTGCTCCTAATTCCTCAAATAAATAGCTACTTTTGAATTACACTATATTCGTCGGAGCTATTGTTCGCATTGTCGCGAGTAAGAATTGTTAAGAGAGTTTGAGTTCGTAGACTAATGGAGAGCGACGTTTCATATTCCAGATTGTTAATTGTTGCCAAGGAAAATACAATTTCTTCCGCTAAGAACCAATTTATTTCCTTCCGTTGGCAAACAAAAACAAAAATGAAATTTGCAGCCAGAAAATAAAAATGAACAAAACAATTAAAAAATAACTGAAAAAAATGAGCTTCGAAGAGTTAATAACATTCTCGTCTCTCTTATTTTCCTCTCGGTTTCTGTGAACTTCCTTTTTTCCCGTAGGTTTTCAGAATTCAAGCTGCACGAAGAGAATTTATAGGAGACAACATATTACACTCTTTTCATGATTTATAACATAGTCGAAACAATTTCCATGTGGCGGAACATTCAGCAGAGATAACATCTGCTCATTTTTAACCTTCATAATACGTATATATATAATTATATTGCTGTTTGCTCATCTTTTTCGTATCCACGTTTTATCTTCCCTTTGCAATGTTTCCGCCTTTTCGAAAGAACTCTAGGATTTTTCTTTGTTACAAAAGTCAGTTACGAACTTTTACGAAACTGTCGTTTACCAAATTTCAAGATCTTCGTGTAGATCCCACACATTTTCAATACCTCTCCTTCATTCTTTATGATGCTCAAAGGCCATGACTTTCATATATCTACTTCATTGCATATCTATTTTTATTAGGTGAAGCACCTCTCATCTCCAGCTCCAAATCTTCACGTGCTTTCCCTTGTAAAAATGAGAGAAGCTAATGGGATTCACGTCACATAGAATATCTTTGATCCTTTTCGTTCTACGAGAAACCAAGATTTTTTTTAACCTCTTGATCGTCAGTAACGCTAGCCTCAACCCAACTGTAGACATGGTCAGCTTCAACATCTTCCTTAAAACCGCCTTAATATTTTAAAGAAATTCTTTATTATATTATATATTACTAACTGTGCGTTCCACAAGTTCTGTCTCCTTTCAGTTTCACATTTTAGCGTAGAATGGATCAAAGTGTTTTGCTGAAAATTTGCAAGTACGTAAGAGAGTTACGTAAACATTGAATGATGCTAACTGAAAAAAAATCAACAAATATTCAATCAACAATTGCGTCACAAGCAGTTATTGGCTCTCCCCAATTTGGAACAGACTGCCCCTGAGAATTCTCGAATTACCGGAATTCCGGCAATCCTAGAAGCTCTTATGTTTCCTATTTTTTTGACACAGGGTGGTGCAGGACTTTACTTTGGACCAGGCCTCCATAATGTAATCCTAGCATTGTATCCACTTTCGTGGGAAGATTGCATATTTTGTCACTATTCCTTTATTTTATACAAATAACATACAACATTTAGGGACGTCACAGACACACAGGACAAAATATAGACGGCACAATATAGACGTGGCCTCGGTAGAGCTGCAAAGTATTAAAAACTAATAGAAATATTAATTAGTGTTCCTCTCAGCTGCTGCTAGTCTTCTCCATTTTTGGATCCACTATACCCACCCGAATAATGGCTGAGACAGAGCTCCTCACCCGGATGGACCAGAATACCACTTTACTGCATCACATCTTCAAAATTGTTCACCTCACTCGCGATCATTTACACTACAAGAGAAAAAGTCCGACTGTTTTTTATCTATGTTCAGATTTTCAGCACACTAACACTTGTATCCATTATTTATTTATTTTACTGTCATGATAAGCAAATAACATCACTTATTTCAAAACAAAATTGGAAACAATATTTTGATACAACTGTGAAAATGAACCAAATATTACTAGAAGCAGTTTAATACTAGAAGTCGGAATGCAATAATTACCGCGGAATCTCGTTACTTCCAACCTGTTACAAGTTCAGCGGCGTATTCTCCATGAATGCAAGGCATGCATTGCATGCCTTCGGATTCTAGGTTATTTATTTTATTATTTTCCAAGAAGAAAACAGAAAAGATTTTGAGAAATTACGAAACTTCGCTTGATATCCTGGACCAGAACCCGCAATATTTTACTAAACTGTTCACGTGTGGCGCTGCAGTATTCTCGTGTATGCATGTAGTCGTCTACTCAAGATCTTTGTCGTCCGCTTGCCTGTGAACGTGTGGTTTATTGGGTGAATGAAGCAGGAGAAATCCAAAATGCATGCAAGGCTAGAAGTTGCATTCAGCATAGTTGCCATCTAGCCTGTGTGTGTTGCAGTGCTGCCAATGTATGTGGAATTCCACAAAATGTATGTAATTTTCACAGTTGTGTGTAATTTGCGTGGAGTAGAATTCTGTGTGGAATATCTGTGGATTTTTGTATTTCCAGAAAAATCACAAGATAAACTTCTATATGTGTTAAATACTCTTATTTTCTTGATTTTACTGAGGATACTTCCTAATTTTGCCTTTCATCTAGAAAAGGATAAAAGTTATGAATAATGATAGGATGATAATGAAGGATGATAATTTTTGTTTCAAATTCTTTCTTGCTCTCGATGTCTTGTGTATACCCGCCACGCCATCCTATTCTTTTTATGTAGGAAAATATATTTACCACTAAAACAAGAAGAAATTATCACCTTTCCGGTAACCTTTTTCATGAGCTCTTTGCTGAAAACTGGCATCCGATTGAAACACTTGTAAATCACCTGTGAAACTACCATGTGTCGAACTTCGTTACTCGAGGTCTATGACGATAAGAAAGAGGGAATTGCAAGTTTGTAAAGAACTATTAGATGAAAGTCATCTCTAATTCACATACATACTTCTTAATAATAATAATAGTAATATTAATAACATTGCATGCCGAAACTCAAAAGTCAGAATACGCCACTGTACAAGGTATTAAGTAATATTCTGTTAACACGCCTAAATGTATACGTAGATGAAATAATTGGAGATCACCAATGTGGATTTAGAAGAAATAGATCCACGTTGGACAAGATTTTTGCTTTGAGACAAATTTTGGAGAAGAAATGGGAATACAATGGAACGGTTCACCAGCTATTCATTGATTTTAAGAAAGCATATGATTCTATCAAAAGGGAAAAGTTATACAGTATCCTGATACGATTTGGAATTCCGAAAAAATTGGTCCAACTAATGAAGATGTGTCTCAGCGACCCCATAAGCAGAGTACGGATAGGAAATAATATGTCAGATAGTTTCAAGATTCGCAACGGATTGAAACAAGGCGATGCCTTGTCACCACTACTGTTTAACTTCGGGTTAGAATATGCGATTTTAAAAATTAAAGGGGACAAAAAGGGACTATCATTGAATGGTTTGAATCAACTGTTTGTATACGCGGATGATGTAGATTTAATAGGGGACGATATAGATGCACTACAAAGCAACACCGATGTCGTTATAGAAGCGTGCGATGAGATAGGTCTACAGGTAAACATAGATAAAACAAAATACATGATAACAAGCCGAAGCACAGGGAATGAAGGAATTAAAAACATAAGAATTAGGGATGAGGTCATAGAGAAAGTAAACAAATTTAAATACTTGGGAGCATACGTAACAAGCAAAAATGAGGTCACGGAAGAAATAAAAAGTCGCTTAGTATCGGGAAACGCATGTTTCTACTCAGTCCAAAAACTTCTAACATCGCGATTAATATCAAGGAAATTTAAATTAAAAATATACAGAACGGTTATTCTGCCGGTAATACTTTACGGTTGCGAAAGTTGAAGTACGACCCTAGCAGATGAACATAAATTACGTGTATTTGAAAATAAGGTTTTGAGAAAGATATATGGGCCGAAACGGGACGAGATGACCGGAGAGTGGAGGAGACTGCATAATGAAGAACTACACGGACTGTACGATTTACCAGATGTAAAAATAATGAAATCGAGACGACTAAGGTGGGCAGGGAATGTAGCTGGGATGAGGGAAAAACGAAGATTATATTCTATCCTGGTTGGAAAGCCCGATGGAAAGAGGCCATTGGGAAGACCGAGACGTCGTTGGGAGGACAATATTAGAAGAGATCTTCGAGAAGTAGGTGTTCGTGATGAAAACTGGCTTGATACTGCCCAGAATAGAATCCAATGGCGAACGTTTGTTACTGCGGCGATGAACTTGCGAGTTCCGTAAGCCATAGAGTTAGTTAGTTTAATACTACATTTCCCGTACTTAGGACCTAGATAAATACAACTCATCATAATACGACCACACCATAACACACTAGAGGTACCCCGCAACCGTTTTCTTGGTATTTTTGGTATGCATCTCAGAGAAAAAGGTTAATGGCGTATTGAGGAGTGTCCCCTATAGTTTGTCCGGGTGTGTGTGCCTATATAGATCCTGGAGTACTGTAAAACTAGTACTAAATTGCCTCAAGCAATATTTCGTATCATTTTCACAGTTTTATCTCTCTGCTAGCGTTTTAGAATCGATTTTAAATAAGGAAAAATTCACCTTTGCAGTTTTTGCTACGTAAAACGACGAAACGTTTGTGTACTTCACCTTATTCAATTCTTACACATCTTTGTTATGTGCTTGCAAATTTTCAGCAAAAGTATAGAGTCTTTTTATCCTAAAATTGGAAACAAAATCGGAACAGAAGTTACGGAACGGACTGAACGAACTGAATATAATATCAATCGGATGCTCAAATTATTCCTGGCGACACCATATTCTACAAAATTAGGTTTAGCTTGGTCATCCGGTCATTACTTGATGTTTCTCTTTCCCGTTTTTGAGCACACTGCATTCCTGAGAACATTCAACCTACTAGTTGAATGAACATATTGCAGATCAATCTTCATGTTCAGGACTTAGGATGATGGGACCTACAGTTTCCTGACGTCTTCTAAATAACGTAACGTACTTAGTAACATTTAAAATGTTTCCTTGGCTTGTCCCTGAGATACGGTCTTAAAGGTAATGTTTGTGTTTTGTTTTTACGTAGGCTCAGTACCGTATATTGGCACATGGACGAGATATCCTCTAGCTTTGTTTGGGATTGTGTGCTATTTCAATGAAAGTTAATGTGAAACAAGACATGTAATTAAAATTAATAAACCAGTGAGGGAACCTGTCTGATAAAGTAGTTTCAGATTACAATCTAATCAGCTGTAAATATTTATCAGTTAAGAATTTTCAACATTTTGAAATAATACAAATCTAGAATCTATGAATACAAAGTGGAAATTACTTTGGACTGCATTATATAATGTCCGTGATTACTTACTTTATAGATAAAATATCAGCACTCAAGTGATATCTAACATCTAAGCAAACTTTATTAGTTTTCTCACTAAAAAGCACCCAAACAAAAGTATGAATCCCAGCTATCTGATCCCATTTACACGTATAATTATCTTATTCCGGTACTTCTTTGACAATTTCTAATCCAGCGTTGATAGTTTTTCCGTAGAATCCAACATACTAATTAGAAATAATTGACAACTATTTACTGATGTCTTGAAGCTTTAAATCTTCGGTAGACGACATATTGTAGTACATATTCTACTACTACACAGTACTAGATATCTCGTACTACTTGTATGTATAAAAGGTAAGCTGAAATACGTTACATAGTGAGACTCACTGTGGGCATTCTGCGAACTTATTCACTGTACCATGTAGAATACATTTCAATATAATCTACTTTTACTACTAAGTTATTTTCTTTTCCATGTAACTTTTCCATTCCTCCAGTATATTTCTCTCTCCCAAGTACAGAAGTATTCATAGAGATATGAATATAGAGAATTGACAATAATAAAAGATTTACAATACACACAAACATAATCAATTCACAAAAGAAAAAAAAAACGGGTTGTCTGCCATCACGAATTACCAAACACGTTGACAATCTTTGGCTGGTAGATCAGCCAGAATGTCCACATGATCTCCTTCAGTCCTTTCGTTCAATCATTGTTATTGAACTTTCTCATACCAAGCTTTGTTGGATCTGTATAAATGGTTGAGCAGATCTTCTACCTCTTCAAAAAAAAAAAACTGATTTTCGACTCGCGTTCCATAAAAGGCTATGATTTTATTTTCATTTATTAAATTTCCCAGTTTCACTCGACTACTACTTCTACTCTCCACCCTTTTCAAAGGAACGAAGAACACTCCTAATCAAATATTCGTCTAGAAAACCACTGATGTAATCCATGTCACTGTAAAACTATCGGTCTACCCTCCTTTTCTTCACTCTAAATCTGTATGTTCTTTGCATAAAGCCTCCTTTTCTTCACTCTAACTCTGTATTGTCATGTCGGATATATTACGTGAATTGTTTATCTCTGTATTTGTGTAATAACTGTGAACATGTTTTAGGTGGTAAGCTACAGGACACGAACCAAGGATCAAGGTTAAGATATTTCTTTTTTAATTCTCATTATTCTTGTAATATTGTTTTAAGATGCAAGATTAGCTTCCAACATAAGATTTGTGAATTTGTAAATTACAAGCATACGAAGATAAAAGAACGGAAGTGTATCTGGTTTCTCCAAAGACAAAGTACAGGCTTCGTTTGCAAGTCTAAAGTTTAATCTCAGTCTGCAAGTCTAAAGTTCAATCTTGTACTGAAGTTCTTGTTTCACTTGTAAAGCATTTCGGATAACAGTTTATAGTGCAAGATCAAAGTTCTCTTGAGTTAGCAGTCTAATGTTCATCTTAATTAGCAGTTCTTATTTCACTGGTTGTGCATATCGAATAACATCTACGAGCCAGATCAAAGTACAATCTACAACAACAGTTTCAAAGGTCACCGGATGTCGTCTATCAAATCTCTCAGAGCTCAGCAGTCCAAAGGTTGTAACAGTGAGACAGAACCAAGCTTAAAGGTTCGTTGCTATTGGCTCTGAAGAGACTGAGTCGTTCTGAAAAGCATGGGAAGTGTTGCGTGATTGACTGAGGACAGCGTTACCATCCAGAACTGAGAGTACGATTTGATATACAAAGCCACCATCCGAAACATCGTTATGCAGTGTGGTAGGAGATATGTAGTTCGTAACAGTTTGACTTGTGTTGCAGATTTGCTACCAGTCATTGTACCCGACTCTGCTCCAACTTGCAGCTCGTTGTCTTTATCTACACCAAGCGACTTCAACTGCAAGCGACGAGACTCAACTCTGACCGGACTTAGGGAAATCCCAATTCTACTTTCATCTTACTTTGCTTAGAGCCTCTATTTTTCATGTGCAGGTAAGTTGGAAACTATTTCTTCCTTGTTCGACCATATTACGTAATTAGTATTTATTGCAATGTAAAACTCAGTGTTTTAGTAAATTCAGTATCTTGTGTTCGTGTACGGGATTTCTCTACGTTGTTATGTTATTTAGTATTAAAGTAAAATTGTACACACAGTCAAACTTCTTGAGTTTAATTGTCTTATTAATGTCATGTCGTTTACCTAGTATCTATTTAGAACACCGGCTCTACTCATTAGCACGTACTGTCGCCCCCTTATAATAGCTCTTATACAACCTATTCTATTTACAAGGGACAAACCAAGTCATTTATTCACCTAGAAGGACAGTATAATATTTTTAGAAAGCCTATTTTTCTACACCTTAATTCTGTATGTTCTCTGCAGAAGGCTTCCATTTCTTCATTCTAACTCTATTATTCTTTTCAGAAAGAATTCTTTTCTTCACTTTATAGAGTTTTCAGGCTGTTTCCTTGGAAGAACTCTATGTAAATAACGTGCAAACAGTTCCTCGGTTTGTACACGAAATAATAGTATGAACAATTATTGACTGTTTGACTAACAAACATTTTCTCACAGACACGCTGATTTTCGTTAGAATTAGTCGTTTAGCTGGACTATGTCTGTTGGACGGTCACCAGCATCTATACCGCAGACATGTTTCTGTTGTGTAACGAAGAAATTAGGTAACTGT
>JAGDQP010001055.1:64340-74707 GCA_022664845.1 Lepisma saccharinum
TACCGCAGACATGTTTCTGTTGTGTAACGAAGAAATTAGGTAACTGTCCTGTAAACTCACAAAATAGTTCTGAAATTTCAATGCCAAACCTCTTCACACTCTTACGCATGGAGATTCAGCAAATGCAAGGTCTACGAAGGTAAATGAAATAATCTAATTGTACTTTACTGTACAGCAGTAGCAGACATTTGTGCAGACGATATTTTGTCTTCTACATTTCGCGCCATAACTAAACTATTGAGTGTTTTTTCTGTTTGAAAATGACGGGAGGTTATGTGGAGTTTTCCTTTAAACATCGGAGTTGAGTTAGACTGGAGTAAAGGTTCTTGAGTTTGTTCGTTGATTATGATTATCGGTACAAGTGTGAAATTTCACGATGAATGCTTTTTTTTTATTATTACGACCTTTATGACTGAGATGAAAACGGACTGTGGGGGTATCCTGTACTCTTCCTGAATACATTGTTTAAGGCTCGCTGAACAACAGCATGAAGTTAAATTATTCCGGAAGTGAGAACGAATAAGGCAGAAATTTAGTTGTTTCGTGTATTCCATTTATATCTCCCCAATTCTTTACTTCATTCGGTTGAAATTTTTTTCATGTACAAAATAACAAAAACGTGACTTCAAATAGTTACCCATTATTTATAATTTAAAGCTCGCAATATCGATTCGGGTTGAACCATGGAAGCGTAAATAAATACCAATTCAAATTGAAATATCAATTAATAAATCAAATTAAACACTTATAGTAATACAAGTCAAGCAAAAAAACACAAAAATGTTAGTTCAAAATTATGTTGTTAACTTATGAACATTATTATTACTGTTATGACATCTACAATCCATAATATATTTAAATTTAACTCGCATTATGGAAACCTATTGAGCACATAGTGTAAGTGTTTAGAAAGTAAAAAAAAAATTGACATACTTTTGGCTTGTTTTCATCTCTACTGTGTGTCAATTCTCTCCATGGAAAAAATAATATCCTCCAAATTCAATTAGCCAATTTAACGTAATGAATTTGAACAGAAAATTACTGAAGTACAGCAAAAGAAAAAAAAAATGCTTGTTAACCTACACTTGGTATCGGAAATATATTTTAATAAAATTGCATTCACTTTTCAATGCTGTATTTCATTGTTGCTCTCAAATCTAGAAGGTTGATAAGAAATGATAAAAATAAATTTTATGGGCAGTAACTAGAAGCTTTATATGATTGATTAACCAAAGGATTTTTTTTTTTAAGTTTGCTGGTCCACTGAAGGTGGCCAGCGCCTGTTGAGAGGGTTACGCCCTCTTTACAGGCCAGGGTAGTTCAGGAGGTCATGTGTAGGAATTTAGGATGGGTAGTTGGGCTAAGAGGTTTGCATACATTTAATTAAACTTTATTGATTAATTCATTAATTTATCTTGGATATTATAAGCATTTTGCTTATAATCATATTATTGGTTTTAGGGAATTTACCATGATGCGATGGAAGTATGAGAATGAAGTGCAATAGTCAAGACAACACCTTGGCACATAGAGGACAAATGATTTATGATTCTTCTCCCCTAGGGGCTTCTCTAGGGATTAATGGAAAGACAGATGAGCCCTACATTGAACATGTATGATTACTGTGCAATTATGAGAATGAAAGTGAAATGATGGTGATTTGATATGTTTACTCAGGAGATGTAGGGGCTACGGAAAAGAATACATATGGTCCTGAATATGTGGCTTTGAGATGTACTTGGAAGACTTCACGAGCTGCTAGAGTGATTTGATGTAGAACTGCTGGTCTATTATGTGGGTAGAGGTTTTGGAATGTGAGAGAGAGGAACTGAATGATTTGATCTATAGTAGCAGGTGGAAGAGCTGGAGGATGAGGCTGTGGTTGTGTTACTGGTGGTAGGCGTAAGGGAACTGCCATGAAGTTGTCGGGGTCCTCGTCAGGTTTGGGGTGACCTTGGCATTTGTATGAAAAGGTTGGATGTGGACTGTTGCATTGGCTGCATTTAGGCGGATTGGATTGGTTTGGGCAGGCTTTGGTTTGGTGATTTTCTGCGCAATAGCCGCACTTAGGATCGTTGGGACATCGCTCGGTTGAGTGGTTGTTATATTGCTGACATTTCTCGCATCTGAGTGGTAGCGGTGGCTGTGTTCGCGATGGTTCGACCCGGTAACGGCGTCTATATATGAAAGCTCCTGATTGTAGTAGTGTGTTGATGGCGATTTGATCCGGTGTTAATACTCGTACCATGTAGCTCGGTGTGCCAGTTTGCGTTTTGATTCTAAGACATGTGGTGATATTGAGTCCTTCTTCACGTAGCTCGGATTCTACTTCTTCGTCTTGGATGTCTGGATTCACTCCTCGGATCACTACTGATAATTGAGGCGGACGTCGTGGTGGTGGTTGCAGTTTGAAGGTCTTGATTGAAAGTGGAGCTAGATGGGCGTTTGTGCCAAAGATCTCAAAGCTAAATTTGTTTCGAATTGTGCTTGCCAAGTTGCTGTCTGTGGATTTTATAATGATGCCGTTTCTGGTAGGAATAATTTCAGAGATAACTTGTCTGGAAATATATTTTGTAAGTTTGCAGAATAGCTGTTTTGGCGTTTGATAACGGGGGTCGAACTTGGTTAGAAGAAAAGAGTAGGTTATTGACTTGGTTGAAGCAGTTGATTGTTGATTGTTTGAGTCACAGCCGGATATATTCATGAATCGCTCGGTATCAGAGTCAGAAGAACTAAGAGTGTGCGTGCGTTTGCTTGGAGGCGACTTGCCGCTACCTGACCTGCGTAAAGAAGGTGAACGAGAGCGTCTGCCTGCTACTGATAATCCGGTGATGCGTTGTTTCGGAATCGTTCCAGTGCTGTTATCTTTGGGTATTGAAGTTGAGGCTGACTGAGTGACGGTAGATGGCAGAAGATGTTTTCCTGTTCCCTTGGGTGGTTTAGGCATGATGTTCTGCGAAAGGAGCGTACAGATGAAGATATAAAGCAACCAAAGTGCTAGAGTAATAGGCACAGGCAACGAACCTGCCACCCTGAATTTTCTGTAACTCGTGCGTATGAACGAAACTGATGAACGAGTTGAAGGTGGGACAACCCATAGGGATAGTTGTCCAGGTATATGTACACTCCTTCCGCAATCTGTATTCGATGCCAGAACTATTGGCTAGATAAGTCTAGTCCCGCAAAGAACAGATTGAAGCGAAGAGAGACACAGGATGATGACACAGGAAGGTTTCAAAATGCTGGTTAGCTTGGTCCACTTGATAAACAAGGGCTTCGAAGCACCAGTTTGTCTTGCCAAAGGATTTGTATCCTTCATATAAATTACTATTTTTGTAAACTATTTGTCTGGACCTGGTGATGATTGAACAGTAATACAACTATCAAATCGACATTCTACTGATGCTCCTTTCATCTATGGTTTCTTAAATATTATGGTTAAGATATTCCTTTTGTTCATTCTGAATAAAAACGATTCTCAGAGGTAACACAACCTTCAATTTGGGCTGAGATAAGTATTTTCCATCTAGTGTGCTGTTTAGGAACTACAGTTTTAACACTGAACGAAATCATAAGTTAATCGCATAGTAGTACTTGAACTGATTGCTTGTTTTGTTCGTATGGATATATTTTATCGTATTTTCCTAATACTAAAAGGTTTTTGTACTTTTTGAGAGAAATATAGTGCAAAAATGTAATTCCAAGATGCAACAATTCCACAATAGCGTAAACGTATAGGAGAAAAGTGTTTCAGTTTTATTAATATCCGTAGAAGCGTCACGCTACAATATCAAAGTTGAAATTGTACTGCAGTTCTCCTCCCACCCTGAAATAAATATATAACTTGTAAAAAAAATATTTTTATATTTTTTTCCAACACAGATATGCATATGTCTAAAATATACATGCATAAAATATGCCTTCATTATGCATAAAATAAGGAAGCGTGTATAAACCTTGAACATACTTTGATATGTGCACAAAAAACAACTTTAATATATTCAATCCCTTCCGGATGGAAAAGCGACCTGAAACCCGGAATTATTTTTATTGGAACAATCAAATTTTGATACCATTTTGACCCGTTCCATTACTTTTTAGGTTTCTCATGTTGATGACTAAAGTTACCAAGTGGATTTGAAAGGAAATAATGTTTTTGTTTGAATGTCCTATGATAAACCAGTCCGCAGTTACAAAAGTTTCCGCAAACGTCTGCTAACAAATTTTAGCATGCATCGCGATACAAGTACCAGTGCCATTAATTAATATATTGGTAACAGAAATCATAATACTTGTCTTTAAGTAGTCTTAAATATTATTTTGAAAGGTGTCGAGCAGTTAAGCTGGACGATTACAGATTGCCTGACCTATAGGTATCGTATACAAAGTATTGTATCATTTCAACTTTCATTTGGGGGTACATACACTATTTAGGGACATGGCCCCCTGTGTTCCCTGGCTACACTCCTTGTCCAGCTACAATATATATGAAGGGAAACTGAAATACAATATTTTTTTGTCAGCCTTAGCTTTTTGAATTGTAACAACGCTACTATTGTAACTCGGTAATTGTAACACACTATTACAATATGCAATATTAAATTTATAGATCCGTTTCCAGACATCCGTTTGATCTCTTCCTCCTTGTAACGCCTTAGGATGGTAATCTTAACTTGGCTCGACTCAAGTATGAACTCAAGGCCTGCATTTTGGTGCAACTTTTTGTGTAGGATTTATTTTTCATCCTTGGAAATATTCCTACGACATCATCTACGAATCTGTATTCAAGTATAGGTTTCCTAGGGTCTCTATTAGTCAATCTGCGTTCAGCATACACCACCCGAACAAATGCTTTAGTAACCGTGCCTTTCTTCGGAAGGAATCCCTTGCTACCAACACTAATGTAATTATTATACATTAGAAGTTCCAGACCCCTTTCTATTTGATTCACAGTCACAACCACTGGATTCAGTTGACGAACCAGTGTCCGTCAAGAATGTACATAAAACAATAACTTATATCTGTGGACATAACACTCGATGCACATTTAAATATATATCGACAAGGGTTGTATGGCCTGAGCTAAAGTTGCCTAAAGGTCTTAAAATTAAATTAAAATTCAAACATGGGTATCAAAATGCCATATCAAATGTAATAATTGTATAAACTAATACGGGTCTAATAATCACAGACCATGATAAATATAATATACACACGATTTTAAAAATTTGAAAGAATTAAATCTGTTAGCTACGTGTCCAATTGTAAACTAAATTCATACTAAGTTATGAAAAACGAGATCTAAGTATGGCAATGAAACATTACCTAAAATCGTCACGGATTTAAGATGTTGAATGTGAGAAAAAGTAGCTAAAATTAAGTATATATAGCAACCACAGCAATCTCTGTACTGGATAGGAGCACCTATCCGAAAATACCGGTTCGAAAAAGGTTTTCAAAATATCAGCAGTCAGGGATCTCTAGTATCGAATTATAACAACTTTGTGAATATAGTTACTAAATTACTGACATAATTAAATAAAAAAAATACTGTATGCTCTATTAGTTGTACAATTTGTTGATCTTAGATGGAACCTTGAGAAAGAGAACACATTTGACTAAAATTTAGTCATTATTCACTATTCACTTATGATAGAGAATAATTGTTTTTACCGATAATTCTGGACACTGCTCTTTATAGAGTCATGGCACTAAATATCGAACACTTAAGGTCAGTCATTTGAATATTTATTAGTTATTTTTTACCAGTAGCATACAGACCTTTCTCTTATTAGTATAATCTTAACGGAATATCTAGTGGTTGAAATATACTCGTTCTAACTGTTAAAATGAACATTTTAGAAGTCCTAGAGTCTCTTAAATTGCACAGCTTTGTTCCTTCAAATATCGAACGGGCTGCGCTAAATATCGATCACTGAGGTTTTATTTTCGAACAGAACAGTTCATTTTAAAACAACTTAACTTTAAAAGTTTATACACTTTCAGTATCATCTTGAGCACATTTAACTATTCTAAAATAAAAGCCAGCAGATCAAATACAAGAACAAAATGCATATTAAAATGTCCTAACCAATAAAATGTCAGTTTCTAATTTCATGATCTCTGCCAAGAGTGAGCCGAACATGTTTTAGACTTTTTTATTTCCTTTCTTTTTCTTCACTTGATTATTTAGTTCTTCCTTGTATTCCTTGGAAGATATTGCATAGGTTTTCCGTAACCTAAACTGATGAGGTTTCTCTGGTGCTGTAGGAAGTTTGAGAAAGTCTCTGAATGAATCCTCACTACTAGTTGAGGAAGATGAGCTTGCCAATTCCGAAGCTATTTCTTCCTCACGCAAGAGTTTCGGCTTGTGAATTTTTACCCCACTTTTTGAAACGACAGCACCAGGAAGATCCTTCTTGGGTGATGGTGCGTACACATCTAAGCGTTCGTTATTCCATGAGAAATCACAACTGTCAATGTCCTCATCATTTCCATCTTCCGAGCTACTGTCAGTCATCTTGTCGTTTGGATCAGGCAATGCCATTTCAGCTGTTGCACTGTAGCGGGTTTTAACACTTTTCCAATAAGCGTACAGATCTGGGTCACCACTATTCTGCTCCTCACCATCACAGTTTAATTTATCACTGAACTTATCAAGAACATGAGGTGGCAGGAAGTCTTCAAGATCATCAAGCACGAATTTTAACTTCTGATGAGAGGTAGGGATTGCGTCTTGAGGACATGAAGTGGTGCTTTGATCAATCTCCGGCGGTAGTCTTTCCACTGAGATTTTTAGAATGTCTGCAACACACTTGCTGTAATCCACGGCGTTAGGATCTAATGGATAAAGACCGCACTTACGGAATGCACTTTTCAAAATATCAGGTTATGGCGTCGTCCCAAACTTTCTTCAACAGGGGTGCAAAATTTACCTTCGTCACTGATGCACCAAGAGTTCGGATTTTCTCGTCCTGAAGAGTATTATCCCATGCTCGCTTTAAGGGTGAAAATACACCATCATCTGCTGGTTGCAGAAGATGAGTGGCATTTGGAAACAGACAATACAGCAGTATTCCATGATCGTGACAATATTCACTGACTTCAAGGGATAGATGACTGCGATGCCCATCAAGGAAGAGAATAACGGGAAGTGCGACTTTTTCTGCTTCTAGCCATGACGTGAATTCCTGAAGGTATTTCAAAAAAGCTGGCGCCCCCATCCACTTTCTGTTTTTTCGTAGATCCACGACTCGGGAACACTATCCTTGATTGGTTGCCGAAGCCTTATATTGGGGTAAACGATCATTGTTGGGGCGCAACACCCGTCGGCACAGAAGTTGCCGAGCACTTATTGTTTATTGTTGTTATTCCTTCTTTCTCCTGATACGTAGCCGTTATTTGAAGCTGTTCCCCTCTGATTCCCAGGTACTTTCCTGAAACCTTGTGAAACAGGAAGTTCTTCTCGCCCGCGTTGAAGATTCTGCTTGGATCTTTCATAATTGATCCTATGCCCTGAGAATCAAGGTAGCTCGATAGTCCAGAAAACCAGCCGCGTATTCTTTCTTCAGAAACCGCAGCCCTACCCTTGCTAATGGTTTCAGCCTTCTTCTGAGAGAGTTGAGGATGTCGTCTCATGAAACTCCTGAACCAAGATTTTCCAGGCCTTCCGTGCTTGAAAGGTGTACTTCTTCCTGAAGCCAGCACAATTTGTTGAACTGTATCAAGCAAATTACTCTTCTTCAACGGAAACCCTCTCTTTGCCATATTCATCACCCATTCAGAAATTCCATATTCTTCTTGGGGACTCAGGAACGGCTTCCGGCCAAGAGAAGACTCAATCCTTTGACGCCGAGATAATTTATCACTTAACGTTGTTAAAGGTACCGGGTATGTTTTCGATGCCTGCCTTTGGGACATCATGCCTGATTTTACCTTCTGAATAGCTTCGATCAAAGCAGATAACGAATACTGGCATCGTTTCAATTTTTTGGCAGGTTTCGCCTTGGTATAAGGGCCCCCTTCCTTGTTCGGGTGCTTAATTTTACCCATTGTCAAGCTCTGAGCAGTGGTTAAGGAAACACAACAAAAACTGTAAACTTAGGCCTAATTTTATTACGATTAACTTTTACTAGCTTATTCACTGCAGAGAAGGACGACCTCTAAACAGCAACATACTGGAATAATTCGGTCAGCACGACATAAGGCACTGGCTTTTCAAAATATTAAGAAAAAGGAAAATGTAAATAGGATCCATTTCTGATACGATTTTGAACCTCTGGCCTATTTCATAAAACTTACAAATTTACAAGTTCCAATTTCTATGAAACGGAAAGGCAAATAATATTGAAAAAGCACCACTAGAGAGAGGTGCACTTAGTCTATATTATAATTGTCATCTACATTCACGGTTTCATGAAAAATAGATAGGCCTATGGAGTACTTAATAGATAATACTCTGGTATTACTACACTAATTTCTTTTATGACATAGGTCCTAAGTGGACGCCTTATAAGCCATGATCATAGAAACGCGGTCTTCGATTCAAAGGGAAACACTAACTTATTTAAATTAAACTTTAAATCACAAATACCCCTTTCAATTACATTGTGTTCGAAAAAAAAGCACACCCTTCCTTAAATGAACCTCTTTTATCGAACGGCATTTCGATATTATGAACTGGGTTTCAAATATCGAACACTATTTTCTTTTCGCGTTAAATATAAAAATATGTGAAAAATAGCATCATATCGAACAAATAAACACGTATTTATGTTAACAAAGGCTATTATTCAAAGAATACATTATAATTATACAATCACACAGGGGAAAACTGGCTCGGAACTGCTGCAACGCTCCTTACGAGAAAAACAACGGTATCTCCAATTTCCCGCCAAAGTCACAGACTATATTTTTTTCCCGCGTACGCTGACATCGAAATGTGTCGACCTATCGCTTTTCATGAAGCGAAATTAACAAGGGTGCGCTCAGAAACTTCAGATAATACGCAACGCTTTCAGCATTCTTATGTTTTTGCAAAATATGCGAAGTGTTCGATATTTAGAGGCCGTTCGATATTTAGTGCCATTACCCTACTTGCTGCTTGAAAGTAATAATCCGTTGGGAGAAAACAGAGCCTGTCTTACAGCTTTCGCAAATACTAGAATTATATTACAAATTTAAGTAAAGTCACATTCTAGCTCAGGTCAAGAATACTGAAGTCAGATTTTACAGATAAATGTAGCCTTTATTCAGCAATAATGTGTTTTGTTTTCCCTCTCTCTCGGGTTACATAATGAGCCTCGGAAATAAGGACTGATTATGCTACTGTTTACATGATCTTTTGCCTCGAATTGAATGTCCATGTATAACACTACTAACCTTCATATGTACATATCCTGTTTAGCTTGTGTGTGCTTTTATTATTTTCTCCAATTTATTTCTATCTTCTAATGGCACTCTGTTTTCTTAAACTGTGATTGCTCTCCAAACAAGTTAGAGCTGCGATCAGTGTTTCTTTCAGGTATGCTTTTGGGGAGGCCGTTGCCCCTAAGTAGTTTTCAATCGCACCCCCGAAATAATTAGTTTCAACACGTGTATTATTCATATGTATACTGAATTACGTATATAATAGCACTTTTTATAAATATTGTTCATGGTCTTTTGAGGTTCTGTAAGAACGTACGACATATTATTATTAAGTAAGATTATTGTTATTTTATATTTTAGAACCTTGAAGTCAATATGCACTATTTATATACTGTATATCATTTGAGATGATATTATAAACAGGAGACTTATTCTTCACGACTGGACGACTCTAATTCGACGCCAACACACGCAAAAAACTAATATAATAAATATTGAATAACACTGGTTTTATATCAAGGCTAGTCATATGATTTAATTTTCCTCCAGGAGGTCTAGCTTAAATTTATTCTATTTCATATTCAATCCAGGAAGAGTCATTGTAATGTCTGACAGTCAAGTCATATGTATATGCAGATTTCACATTCGTCATAGCAAGAACAATGATGTCTGCTTCTCTTGCTCCTTTCATTTTTATCTATTTATCTGCATTTTCGTGTGTATATTATATACAGATGCTTATCAGAATAATGGAAACACCTGAACGAAAGTGCAACTTACCAGATTAATATGGTGTCGGGCCACCTTTCGCCTTCCGAACAACCTTGATGCGACGTGGGATGGAGGCATAGAGGTCGTGAATGGTAGCAAGTGGAATATAACACCATTCCTCGTGCAGGGCATCGGCCAGTTCTCTGAGAGAGGATGGAGGTGGAAATCGTCGCCGGAGTCGAGTTTCCAAGATGGACCACAGATGTTCAATTATGTTGAGATCTGGG